>JAXBDA010005717.1:0-23403 GCA_036023075.1 Gaultheria prostrata
GGGGGGCGGGGGGTGGACATCCCCATTTGTTTGAGGTCTTGATGGGGCAAGTTGACCTTAAAAATAAGATTCGCGGGGAACTGTAGTAGGGGAGGGTAATTATGTAGTCCTGTACTTGCTCAGCTTACTGCCGTCTTCTGTCACCAACTTTTTCTTTTTACTCCCTTCGTCCGGATTTGTTAGTCCGTTTTGGGGATTCCAACTTTTTTTCCATTGCTTTTTGTGTACTTTTTCCATACTTTACCCTTTAACTTTTGGAAATGGACTGTGCACCAACAAATCCAGACGGAGGGAGTATAACTTTCGTACCTCAACTACCTGCCCTTAATATGTTGACATGGTTAGCAAAAGTATAAGTCACGTCTCGTGTGGGAATATGAACTAAGTCATTCCTGCATGTTAATCATTATTTATATTTTGTCTAACTCAGGTTGTCGCTGATGGTGTCGATCCTAAGCAACAAACCTTCATCCACTGGTAAGTTCTATAAACATTAATTTAGATTGCTTTGGTGTAGAATCGTTATGTTGCTTGTGTTACTGGTTTTATTTCTATGGATGCCAATGACTTAAAGTTGGTGAGTACAATGGATGTACAGTTCAAAGCCACTGAGACGCAGAAAACCCAAAAACATATTTCAGAAGGCAAAGCATGTGCGTCCACTGGTCCTGGATTCAAATTTTCCCGCAGCAATCAATGAGCTTCGGGGCAATACTGAAGGTAATTGTGCTTTCTTATTGCTATGTAGTTGGTTTTTATTTACTGACAAGCTTTGAACAATTTTCTACTAAATTTTGAATGCGTCACAGGATAAACGAGTTCTTCATTTGTTCATTTGTATAGAACTTGCCCCTTTCTGTTGACAAATATGTATGAGGTGTTTCATATTCTTTGGACAATGATGATACCTATTCTCAAGCTATGTCAAATAGACCCATGTATAAATGTAGTGTGTGGATATACGTCAGCTGTTGGATTCATCTGATTCCCTATTACCATTTCCTTACTGTTGTTCAAGGTGCTATAGAGTATTTAATGTAGAGGGGTTTTGAGCATAGCTTTACGGTAAACTTGAGTGAATAAATATGGTTTTAAAGTGAATTTCCAAACAAATGTGGGACATGTATCTTTATCTGTACTGAAAGAGTAAAGGCCAACACAGTTACTTAATACATTTAGAAAAGTCCATTTAACGTGGTCGTAAAAGATAGTGAGAATTGTGACAACTATCATAAGCTGGAAACTGATTCTCTTCGCTTTCTGGCAGCTGTTTGGATTTAACCTTTTGTTCTTGACCTACTCAAAAGAAAAGAATGAGAAACTAGATAAATTAACGTGATATAAGTTCATTTTTTAGTGCTCCATTTGAGATTGAACAATCAGCCTTGTCTTAGATTGTATTTCTTCGATGATAATATGTTCTCAAATGATTTGTATGATGCTGATTTAGGTCTTGCTGAGTACGTGGAGCGTGATACATCAAGCCCTAATGCCACTGGGGTTTCAAGTGCTACAGCTCACTCATATGCAGATCCAGAATGTGTCCAATCCCTACCCGGAAGCAACCTTGCACCTCCTGCTATGCTACAATTTGCAAAGACAAGAAAGCTATCTATTGAACGTTCTGACCCTAGAAAGTACGTTTGTGAGTCACTTAGTCTTCTTTTTCAGCATCTCTTAATCTGAATTCTTCAGTATAGATTAAGCTCTTGAATCTTCATGCACAATTTTTAAGCTCTTTGAGTCAAAGCATCGTATGGGTGAGGTTCCTGTCTTCCCTAACCCTTGAAGAGTCAGCAGCGGGAACACTGGCTGTCTGAGTATATGAATGTCGGTGCCCTGACCAGGTCATGAGCCAATAAACCAGGATATGAATACAGGTTACATGACTTCTGTCATAGGAATCTAGGAGCTTCCCCTAGAAATTTGTGGCGATGACCTGGGAGACTGTCAAAGACTCAAAACACATGGAAACTGGTGACTCATCTTTAGGCCATAAGTTCTGGGGTAGTGTTTTTGGATCTCTGCAGTGCTTTTGCAGAGCCACAGCCATATCCGCCAGAACCAGCTAGGTTAGATGACTTTTGTCATTTGACTTTACAGGCATGTTTGCTAGAAGTGACATGAAAGGAACTTTTAGAGGTTCTTTGCACTTATGTTTTGGTTGACGTAGGATGAAAGAGGTGAAAAAACTGGTGGAAGGATTTTTCAAAGTTAATAAGTTTAAACTTTTTAGGGGAAAAATTCAAATTGGGGCATAGCAATAATGTTGTGATGAAAATTAAACATCAAATTTCACACTTTACCTTCTCTGAACTTTATTCTCAACCAAACATGGTAAAATGTTATATTTTTGTCCCTGCTTCCCTTCTTTTTGCTCCTGTTAAACATAGCGTGAGAGCTTTTTGATCACTATTTTGAAGCCTCCCAAGACCCAACAGATGGTGCCGTGAACTTAAGTTAATGTAATACGTGGAAGCCAAACATAATTGTGTTCTTTCACCAATACTTGATATTGCTGGCATCTGCAGAAACTAAATGGGCATTGGGTAAAACCCTTGAGGTCCTGAGGACCAATAAAAACCTTATTTTTATATAGGAAATGCTCAATGGAGGAAAAAGATTCATGTAGCCGACCCCAATTGATTTGGGACATAAGGCTCGGTTTGGTTTTGGTTTATTTTTATATAGGAAGTATACAAACCTAAGCATTTGAGTTTCTATCAGAGAACATGGGCTCTGATGTCTAAGAGTTCTGTAAAATGCTTACTAATAGTATTGAGGTGGTGAGTGATAGTTTTTCAATTTCTCAAACCGATTAAATATGTTGGCTTGAGTCAATCATTGGAGCACTTAGGGCATATGCATTATGGAAGTTTCATCAATTCATATTCACTTTCAATTTAGAGGGATATCTGGTTTAATTGTTACTTGAAGTGCAATTTAGCCAAATAATTAGTATATCACATAGTCTATGTTAAAATTGGTTTGCTAAGTGAATTTATGCTATTTGTTGTTTAGGTGCCATCTTTTTGTTCTGAATGTTGGTTCAGATGTCAGTTCTGAATCTGCTCGAGGGCGGATAATACACATTTCCCGTTTTGGCAGATCTTTTGTTATTTCTTTCTTTTGCATTGTGATGTAACAAGTAAATGTTGATCTGGGTACTTGTTTTCCTTTCAGCCGGGCCCTCCTGCAGAAGCGACAGTTCTTTCATTCACATAGAGCACAGGTGACTATTTGTGAGCTTTACAATCCCTGCATTTCATTAATTGTGCCAAAGCCACTTTTTTTTTTTTGTTAAAAATTGTAAGTAAATTGAACTAAACATTGATATCAATAGTAGTTTAGAGGTGCAACTTTGTAGGTGCTGAGGAAAAGATGTTGAAGGACATGTCATTGAGACTTAAATGGGTTTGAATCTGCTTGTCCTAAAATTGACATCTCTGTGGTGGTTTTTGCTCCATCTCAAGTTTAGACATGTACATTCCATCTCTTCAACCATGTTATCTTTGGCCTTCCCCTGTTTCTTGTCCATACCCCAGGTAGATCAAATGACTCCAGTAACCTTACTGGTGGGTCTGTGATGCACTTGACCATTAGGCAATTTACTTTCTGTGATGCACTTGACCATTCCAGCTCCATTTACCTTTCTCTCCTCTCATGTGGTTACTTCCAACTGATGCCATTGGAACCATGGATATATCTGAATTGGAACTGCTTTGGTGATTGTAGCCTATGGCATTGGAGCAAGTTTTGTCAGATCGGGACAGTGAGGATGAGGTTGATGACGATGTTGCAGATTTTGAAGATAGAAGGGTATGTATGGTCATCATATAACCCTTACTTGGGAGTTCCTTGTCTTCCTATTTTTTCAACTGTGCTTATGCACGTAGCGTATTTTGTACTTTAACAGCATCCCTCCAGCTTCTGTTGGAAGTGTTAGGGTATTTGTCACATTGAACCAGTGAGAGAGCTAATTGTTGTCTTGAAGAAGAGTTATGATTATGGCTTTTGGTATTCTTTTTGGTAATTTTACTTTCTAAAAGTATTCATCTTCAAGGTGGTAATTTATAAAGGGTGTATAAATTTTTCTTCAATTTCATGTCTTAAGTTTAAATCATGATGAAGTGGTTTGCTGGAAAGATAAAAAAATTGGATCACAGATCACAATTGTAAAATTAGGCAATTTACTTTCTGTTCCATGCCTTCTCCACTTTCCAGTATCCACAAGTCTTTCTCAGAGTTCTTCTCAGTCCCAATACCCTTATTAGGTGAATGATGATGCAGTAATTGAGAGTTTATGTGCTACTGTATTGATATGGCTTCTCACACCGCATCATCTTCTAAAATCTGCTAATCCATAATTCTTGTTAGGCAAGGTGTACTCGCTCTATGTTCTCGCTTGGCATCACGTGGTATGCTAATGTGTAATAATGTGTGCGCTTGTGAATTTGTATTTGGTGTATCTTTTGTTTGTGTGGTGAAACTTGTTCAATCTGTGGAATGCGCATCTTATTACCTTCCTCAGATGCATGACAATCAAATCTTTAGCTGAAAAACCATGTCCTATTCCTCTGACGACTCCTTAATACTTGTCTCCAAGCTGCCCCTGATGCAAGAGGAGTCCTCAGAACTATTTTTTGCCCTTTTGACTAGAAGCAAGGATAGAATAATGTGGATGCAGTTATATTGAACGATTATTATGACGTATATGTACGTTTGAAAGTGTGCTTGCAAAAGTTTCCCCTTGCCTGTTGCTTATTGAAACATTCCTTGACAGTCTCATTCAGACAAGGCTTTAAATAACATCATAGTGGTAGCCCCCAAGTAGACCATAAAAGGTCCAATCTGACATCTGTAGAGTCCTTTTATTGTTGCTCCTCTGAGTATGATATGTTGTTACTGTATTATGTGGAGGTTTATAGTAATGATGTTGTTGCACGGGGATATGTTGCAGATGCTTGATGATTTTGTGGATGTCACCAAAGACGAAAAGCAAATGATGCATCTCTGGAACTCATTTGTGAGGAAGCAACGGTAATCTTCACTCTCCAGTTCCTCTAGAATTTTTCTTCTCATTGCATCTCTTTTCGGTGCCCTTGTGCAGATCTGGATGTGTACCACATGTTATGTGCTTGACAGCATTGCCCATGCTGTTCACATTTTAAAGCCACTTGGCATATGTTGCTGTCTGCTGTCAAAAGCCATCCACCAAACTTCAGAAAAATTGATAGGATCTTTTCTTGTAAATGAATTTCTGGGATTGAGCAAAATGTCTCCAATAATTTATGGTTTTTTGTTTTTTTGTGGTTTTGTTTTTCTGGAATTCTTCAATAAAATTTAAGCCTTATTTCATTTGACACCATGACAGGGTGCTGGCTGATGGTCATATTCCGTGGGCATGTGAGGCATTTTCGAAATTGCATGGTCAAGACCTTGTCCAGGCACCAGCACTGCTTTGGTAGCTTCTCTTTCCTAATCTTGTTTTTATGTTGTGTCAATGCACGTTTCAACTCTACACTCAATTATTATACCTTTACTAATTTCACGTGGAATATGCATATCGTCATATGTGAGATTTGGTTTACTAGTTCTCTACTTAGAGCATGACTAGTCTCTATACATGAAGTTTCAGATGGTGTAGGATTTGTGAATCTTGCCGCGAGCCCTCATTTGTTGCTGATTAGGACAACTTGTCTTTGCATCACATGTAGTTGCTGCACACGTTCCACTAAAACCTTTCCGAAGATGAACTTACATGGCACATGTTTATTCTATTTGGTCATAAGAAGACCTCATAATGGCTGTCCTTGTAAGCTGGCAGGATTATACCTTTGTTACATGGATTCTTCGTTTTGGCTGTAGTACCCGTGTCAATTTGTCACATATGCGTATCGATCTTGGACCCTTGGATACTCTAATTTTTATGATATTTATAGAAAAACAATATGAAATTAGCTAGAAAAGTGATATTTCTAGCCTTTCACATGGACAGGAAATAGCAAAAACATATTGTTCTTAACCCCTTCTTGTTTAAATACATTTCTAAATATAATTTACAATACAATCTGAAAAAATTATGCACTATATACTGCAAACAAGTGTACAGGTGGTGTCCCGTACCCATATCCCATTTTGGGACACATATCCCAGTGTCCTAAGATTTAAGTTTTAAGGAAGGTCCAACACTTGAACTTGCACCCGCACTAGATGCTCGCACCCGAGTCCATGTAACATAGGATAACACAACTTAAACAGCTGTCATACGCACCGAGATGACTTCTTTTTTTTTTTTTTGAAAAGCCTCACCGAGATGACTTCAATCTTCATGTTTCTGTGATTATGGAATTCTTATGACCGATATTAGGGTGCTCACTATAAAGTTAATAAGCATTTACTCATTTTGGGTGTTTTCCGTCAAGTTAATCAGCATTTACTTGTCATCATTGTGTTTAAATGATGTCTTCTACCTCTGCTTGTCTTCAACTTAAAGCTGCTCACATATTCAACCTTGCCATCACTTATCTGCGATGGTAGTGTTAGTCAACAATCCTTTGGCTTTCTTGGTAAATTTTATGGCCAGTTCCATAGACTTAATGGATTTTGTTCTCGCACATGGCCTCCCGTTTTCTTCTTTTTGGCCACAATGTTCACTACATTGGCAGCACCCCTTTGTGTGTGGAATGAATTTGCTACTAAACTGTATTTCTATGAGGACCCTACTCATCTTTCGAGGCATCCTTGAACTAGGGCATGTTAAACTATAATGTTTCCACCGATCCTTTTATTCCCACAAACAGACGTGACTAGTTGAGCTACGGCCAGATTCCCCCTATAAACATTGCTGCATTTGTACGTTCGCACAAACAATTCATCTCTCTGGATTGCACTGCTGTTGCCTGTTGCCTGTTGCCCTTTCTTTGTCCCTGTCTCTGTCAAAATCTGCTCTGCCTCGTCTTGCACTGGTGACCTAGCGCTACGTCAGCGACTGCCCTGCTTCAAGAAGGACCCCTCCACTGGCCAATGTGCCCAGATCTTTGAATTACTTCGACGGAAGAACCTCATGGTCATATACGATAATCAGATATAGTGGAGTTGGGCGGTTGGCTCATAAGAGTTCATATAGGAATGGTATTCAGGGCAATTGGTGGGTTCCAACTTATGGAATTCCTCAAAGCGGCTAGCGATTTTGGCGTCCCATTGCATTGAAATTAAGTAGCCGAACCTAAGATTTGGTAGGCAGTTCTTTAAATTCCAATTGTCGAGTAAGGAGATCTTTTTTTGTTATTTTGCAAAGGGCGTAAAATTTTAAATTTCCTCCACTGGTATTAGTAATTAGATACTATTTGGTTAAGCATCAACCTGATTTCATGGTAGATAATACACAGATAGAAGTACAATGCGGGTGTCATATGGTGGTCATACATTAGACTCTTTATGTAATGTGATATCAATAACAATGCGGGTGTCATATGGCGGTCATACATTGGACTCTTTAAGTCTTTATGTGTTGTGATATCAATAACATTTTGTCTTCCTTATGCTACTCTACTATTGTGCTTCTGACTTCTTAATATGTTTGTGGGCTTGGGCAGGTGTTGGAAATTATTTATGATCAAATTGTGGAATCATGGTCTGCTTGATGCACGGTCAATGAACAATTGTAACATGATACTTGAACAATGCCAAAGCCAAGATGCAGATCCTATGCGAAGCTAAATTTAATTACATTGATTAAGGGCATATTTGATTCTGATGGGGATGGAATTCCCACACTACTTTACTGATGATGCGCGCGACATCACATTTCGAGCAAATTTTTTTGCATTTGTTTAGGTTATTAACTTTTACATCGGCTGAGGTCTGTCGTCCTGTAATTTTCCATCCTGTACGTATATTTATGTTATGTAAAAGATTCATATGTAACCACCTCACAGTTTCTACAAAGAAAAGGAAAGAAAAAGGCTTCTATATTGTTTCTTTCGAAGATTAGTGCAACTATTTTCCCTTCCCATCATCGTCGAAGGGAATTGAAAATGTTAGTCGACGGTGATCTCCATGTTGCGGTGAACTGATCATTACTTTCATAGTTAAATTCATTGAACAATCTTTGTACCGAAAGAAGAATGCAGTTTTTTTTTTTGCTCGGCAAAGAATGCAGTTGTTATGGTACCTTATCTATTAGATGGAGCTTGAACATATTATAACTTGAGCCCGGGGTTTGTATTATCTAAGTTTCAGAGCCTGCTTTTACCTCCGGTGTGAGATCGGATGATTTCGGCTAGCAGCCTAGCTGTGTTGAATCAGTTTTAAGTACTCGGCTAGCAACCTAGTTGTGTCTGATTCATTCAGTTTTAAGTACTGTACTTCGGATATTCAACATGGCCGAATATTAGTTAAGATGATTTAACTAGTGAAAAAATTGCAAATGTTCCCCTCCAAAAATCAACAAACTCCAAAGAGAACACTATGATACTTTTTCTCATAGCGAGCTTTATTTAGTACATCTTTAGTTGATTTCGAGTAGCTTGATTTCTCATCTATTCCTTAAATCCACAAAAGCACTCTTATTCCATAATAATAAGAGCTTAACCAGGTTGATACGAATGGCTAGTTAGACACGTTGATACCCTAACTCTCGTGCAAATGTACGGTTAAAAGCTTCTCAACCTTTCGCAGCCCTAGTAATTTATTCACGCTCAACTGACACGTTATAGATTTTATCACGCCTCTACATTGTCGCCTTTAAATATGCGTTTAAGCTATCTTTCACAAAATCTTCTCGATCGATAGAACAATATCACCATAACGAATAGAAAAAGCAAGTTCATCACACCTCTATATTGTCGCCCTTAAATATGCGTTTAAGCTATCTTCCACAAAATCTTCTCGATCGCTTGAACAATCTCACCAAAACAAATATAAAGAGCAACGACAGAATGATGGCCTTCCTAAATTTCCAAGCTAGAGAAGGTATGTGTCAATTCATCTTTCAGTTATAGTACAAAGAAGAAAGTTAGTAGATCCAAAGAAACGATAATCAACGATATTTTATGATATATTCTTTCTAAAGTTGCACTTGAATACATCTAAAATATATCATTATGTCCTTTAATAAGTGCGTAAGAGTTAATTGAAAGTAGTACTATTCTGCCTTTAATTTTCATTTTTTTTGAGAAAAAGAGAAAAAATTGCATTAAACACCAACTATTACAAACTAAAACAACAAAAAACCGGAAAAAATACAAGAAAAAACCTAAAAATGACAGAAAAAATGAAAAAATAAAAGAAAAGTAAAGGAATTGGAAATCGCCGCCTTGCATGCGCCATCGGAAATCTCCAGTAGTTGTAGTCTTCGCGTCCGCCGAAGCTGTTAGGACATAGGAGAGTGTCATTACTTGAATAATTATGGAAGTATATATCGATCTAGATCCAACAAAACTGTTTTATTTTGTTTAAAGGTTTTATACGCCTACTATTTCTCGACGTTTTTGTTTTTTTACTTAGTACTCTCTCTCTGTCCCTTTTTAAATATCCATTACAAGAATACATGCCATTTTCAACCCTTAAAAAAAATATTTTTATATATAATATTTTAATTTATTTTATACCAAATTAAAGTGCTCACTGAGTACTAGAATTTGGTGCAAAATTTTTTTAAAACATTCTATGAAATATATTTTTTAACATCCACAAAATACACGTATTGCCAAAGGGGACAATTAAAGAATAAATTACTTCCGCCGGCGGTGAAAACAAATGTTTTCTCCAAATCAATCACAGCGGTCCGCGTAACGGTGTACTATCATTCCGGACCACTGTGATTGATTTGGAGGAAACATTTGTTTCCACCAGCGGTGGAAATAATATTTTCTCCAATTAAAAAGGGATAGAGGGAGCATTTACTTAGTATTCATTAACTCTTTTGAACAACTATGCAACTCTAGTTGCAAGGGGGAGCTCTCTCACACTCACAAAATTATTCTACTTGCATTTCCCTAAAATTTTCTCCTAAATTAGTTAGCTTTCAAATACGAATTCAAATGAAATGAAAATGATATTACATGGGAATTACTACCATTGGGAAAATCAACAAAGTAACGAATTAACGCCGTTAAATTATTCTAGTCTTGCTTTGTGCTAAATTAGAATTTACACCGTTAAATGTTTTGTTAGTAGTTAAATACCACTTCACAGAGACTGGGCCTCCACCCGGGCGAGTCGAGGGACTACTTCACTTCGAGAAGAATTTGGGTGCCGAGAGGGATGGTGATGTGGTGCCGAACACGCATCTCGACCGATCAACAGTGTTTTGGATGGTCGAAATTTTAAATCAGAAGTTACACCATTTAGAAAACCCTAATTTCTCCTACTGCTACTGACTTGATCGTCGGGGATACTTGATGACACCAAACGTGTTGTCTCTGAGACCTTCAAAACCTTTCTTTCTAAGGACCCTTAAGCTCGATATTGCCTGTCTCATAGGGGCGTTTGAGTAGTTTAATCTAATTAGAATTTTAGTCTCTCTTTTTTGTGTTAGTATGGTAAAACTAAAGATTAAGCTAAATAGTGAGATAAATTGTATATATGTCGAACATCCTAAGTTATGTATTTTAAAAATTAAAAACTAAATATGTTACAATCTGGTGACATATAACATTCACATAAAAGTACATGTAATAAATAGATTGTAGTATTAGTAATTAATGATAAAGTAGATGTAGATTTACGGGTGTTTTTTTTTTTTTTTCATTCGTTATTCTTAATCTTTCGACTTGTGGGTGTTTCTACATAGCAGATAAAGTTACCGTGAACATAATTGTGTAAGCAGTACACCAAACATGGATTGGTATTTTTGTTTCTCACTCCATATGGTAAAAAAGGCCAATCGTTAGTGCCCATCTGCCAATGTAAGTGTCAAGGCCGTCCATCTGGCAATGTAATTTTTGGCATTGCAAGTGGTGGCTAGCTCATGCGATAAAACTCTTGGACACCTCACACTGTATCTCGAGATCGAGTCTCACCCCCCTCCCCTATGTAATAGATTAGAAATGACGAATGGCCAAAAAAAAAAAAAAAATTCCCTAAACATCAACATTACTCTAGAGTCATATTTCTAATGTCTAAAATTTTAAATTTCTTCGACACATTTTTTTTTGTTTTGTTTTCCATTAACTTTACTCTTCGTTCAACCATTGGTTTTTTCGATTTCTTTCTCGGAGAAAAATCTGGAAAAAAAAATCCAACACCATATTTGTAGTTCAAAAAATATTTTCACCCTATGTTACTTTTTTTATTTTTATTTTTTTTATGATGGAGGAACAACCATACAGCCAGGCCCTTTGGACCCGATTGCGCAACCCAAACCTCTGGAGGAACTTGTGTTGCACACACTGCCACAACCCCCAACTTGAATCAAGGTACTCACCTAGTGGGGAATTGAACCCCAGACTTGAGGAATAATCTCAAAGTCTGGCATCAGATAGGCGGCTCTACATAGTCTTATAAGTGGTCACTTGAACACTCAAATTTTTTTTTCTTAGAATACATGTAATTTTCTGTACTTTTATTTAAGTTTTGTCCTTTTTGAATACTCAAACTAGAAATATTTGAACACCCTTATGAATTTTTTTTGAACAACTAGCCCCAAAAAATCAGCCCACAAACTAATCCAATATTGTAAAGAACCCAATTAAAGGTCATAAGAGACTTCATAGCTTCCCATACATGTTCAATTTAACAACCTAAACTCTTTCACATTTTATATTACGTGTAAAATTTTTATCTCGAGTATTTTATATTATTCTTTCACATTTTTATATTACGTGTAATCTAGAAAATTCATAATTGAATACCTAACATATTAACTCAAAACAAAGTACATACTCTTAATGACAAAAATTTAAAAAATAGAGAGAGCAAAAAGTATCTAATGGTATGGATTTTGTGCTCTAGCTTTTTTCTGAACAACAATCTACTCTGTATCTCAAAAAAATAAGACTATACGTTCAAAAAAAAAATTAGGAAATTGTCTGTGCGAATTCGCCAGACAATTTCATATAATAAAAACTAATGTGTTTATGTGCTGGTTTAATTTTACTTGGCCTAAAAAATAGAATTCGCCGAGAACATGCAATTGTGACATATATCTCTTATGTATTTTCATATTATTTGGTCTCATTATTCAACTAATATAGAAAAAATTGTGTATATATGGCTAGTTAATAGAACTAGTAGGGTTAAGATAATTTTTGAACACTCTATTTAAAATTCCTAGAGCCGCCACTGCAGTGACATCCCGCCCGAACTACCGGCGCGACCCCATTGTATATATGTTTAGGGTACTCTTTAAACTCAAGTCTTGTGTGTTCTTTTAAGCTTTTCCAACACAAGAAAAAGAAGAAGTTGTAAAGACAAAATTAATGGGAAAAGAATTTTTTTTTTCCTTTTTTTTTTCAGAGAAACTCAACGGCTGTTGGTTGTGTAGCTTTTGTCACTTTTGAAGGATTTTCCAACTTATTGCGTAAGCATTGCTCACACGTGCCAATTTTACTCCATGTAGTAAAAGACAAGTTTGTTTCCCTAAATTGTCCTCACCTCACCTACTCCTTCACAAAACGCTCCCCCCATATTAAATAAAAGCCAATTTAAATAAAAAGCCAATTTTTCTCACTAATGGTCAAAAAAAAAAAATTAACCAAGTGAGTCACCCCATTTTTGCATGGCCACTCACACGTGTATGGAAAAAATAAAAAAGTTTTTTCGATTATTTTGTCGGATATGTAAGCAACTATGCTAATCAGCTCAACACCTGTGGGGTCGCATGCAGATTTTACTGAATTTCAGGGGGGTGGATAAGATTTACGTTACTTCTTTTACTGGGGCTGCCGTTGGTTTTGGACCGTGGAATGTAACGGCCGTCAGGTTGTTGAGGACTGGGGAGATTTTTCTATGCGGTCGGGTGCGTTTGGCATGCAATGCAGTCGGGTAGATTACGGTAATCATGGAATGAGATTCATGTGATCTAAATTGCTATTGCCAGTATTATTTCCAGCTAGTTCCAGTGCAAGTGCTGCTTTGTCAATGTAAGATTTTTTGTAGGGTTCAAACTTAAAACCAATTAGAAATATGCGGATAATTTCTTGATTATATTAACTAAACTTAAGAGGATTATGTGAGTGATGTGGGATAAAATTTAATACTTCGGCTCACGTGCAACTATGAATTGATAAAGAGAGTTGATTGACATGGGCGACCCTCACGTGCTGCCTAGATGCACGTGAATGTATGAATTGAGGAGATGAGCTAGCTCTTTAATACCATATTAGATTTTTTTGGAGGGTTCTAACAAAAAATAATTGGCTTATTATTAGGAATATTAAATTACCATGTTTTCTAGATTTCAATATTGTGTTTCTTGTATAGGCTATGTTATTATTCTTGTCTTCTAATCAGTCAAAAATTCTGTCACAAAATTTTGTAGCCTATATAAAGGCATGTTAGTATTATATTTTATACAAATCAATAAAAGCTAGGTTCTTGTTAATATTCACTTTCTTAACATGGTATCAGAGTCATAAGATCTAGGCCCAATAAATTTTTACTCTTTAGTGGGCGACCTAAGCCTCGACGCTGTCTATCAGACACTTAAAATATACTCGCATCCATCATCATCAATCCTTTAGAAGTTGTACATCGCCCATAAATGTGAAGGTATTTTTCTGAGGGAAAGTTCATGCACATAGATCTAGAAATAGATGTGTTCAGAAGCTCTCTATGGACACAAGCACACAAGCCTCACAAAAATATTACTCCCTCCGTCCCTTTTTAAGTGATCCATATGGGAATACGTGCAATTTCAAACCCCTAAAAAACATATTTCTCTATATAATTTTTTTATTTTTTTATACCAAATTAAAGTGCTCATTGAGTACTTTAATTTGATGCAAAAAAATTTAAAAACGTTTTACGGAAGTGCCTTTTTTAACGTCCACAAAATACACGTTTCCCAAATGGATCATTTAAAAAGGGACGGAGGGAGTACTATGCATGTCCGAATTACTGCTGCAAAAGATCTCACGTTCTTCGAACGACTTCAAACACATTTGTGTCCATATTTTTCTATCTAACATTATTCTTATTGTGATAGTAATTATTATTTTTTGCACTCTTCCTTGTATCATCTGCAATTCTTTTTCTTTTTCGTTCATGTGAGTTTATAGTATTACCCTTTCATATGTGGATAAAAAGGATAACAATATAATTTCACGTGAATAAAAAGAAAAATATAGTCATATATATGGTACACATGGTTAAAAAAAAAGAGTGTAAAAATACACATGGTTAAAATAAAAAAAGAGTGCAAAAATACAACCCCTACTATATACTGTAACACTCTTTTGGAGCCCACTATTTCTAAGGGCGGGCTTACCGGAGTTGTCTCTTAGGTAACTTATACGAGTAATGTCTAAATTCAAGTTTTTCTTTTCTTGGCAAAAGAGAATTTATTAATCATCGGAAACAATAATTACAACAATTAAACGGACCTAGGAAACGACGACATCTTGCTGCAAGATATAAAACACGAATCTTCAAGGAACGAACGAATGGGAAAACTAGTACATGTTTCAAAACTGGAATATCTGTCTTAAGTTTGTTTTTCTTTCAATTTTGTGACTTCAAGGCTGAACGTAATTAAATTATTTTTTTTATCATGGCATTAAGTTATTAAAGCCCCGGGCCCTGGCACTTCGGGAAAATATTAGAGAGAGCCAAATTAATTTACATCTAAATATATCCAATTGATCAAAATATGGCATTTTAATTAGGGAAGTAAAATTCTCATGCATCATCTAGCATTTTATAGTTCTGAACAAGAAAAGGTTAGGGTTAGTTAAAATGAAATTAATGAAGAAGTGGAATATGAATATTCTTCATTAATCTAGTCTCCTTTGTTTTGTTATTTTCCATGTCTTAAAAGCGTTTTTGTGTGAAATCTACTACTCCCACTTATCCAAATTACTGATTCTTTACGGAAATTTCAGCTTTTTAAGAAGATCGAATACACCAAAAAGATACATTAATTTCCAACAATGCTCTTATATTTCAACTTTCGAATGAAATCATTGTTATTGATAAATGGACTATTTTGGAAGATTGAATACATTTTATTTTGACTTTTCAAAGAGGGCCAACAATTTGGAGTATCTGGAACGACACAAATATAGATGAACGCATGTGTGTCAGTCCACATAAAGTTTCACTATGACTTTAAATGGGACTCCTGCTAGTGGACCGTGAAATTAGGCACCTAGAATTAGTGCGTTAGTTGTGCCGGACACATGATTATCAAGAAAAAAAAAAAGAGGACGAAGGCATGTCAGTTGGAGACTCATTATATGTCGCCGCAAGGGTTGGTTTTGTGGTCAATTTCAGACTTAAGGGTTTGCTTCATTTGAAGATTTTAAGTTCGAAACATTTCATGAAGTGTTTTTCCACTCTTTTGAGCTAGTCCACAGGGTGCTTTTCTTCGCCTTTAATTGTGGCCCCCAGTAGTGGATAGTGGAATTGATTCTTCATATTGTGGAGCGCATTCTGGATATTGGAGTTATAAAATAGAAGAGAAAACTCATTATGTCACTTTCAATTACTTTTGTTAACAACATCAGGAGAAAAAGAAAAAGAAAATTTCTTTTCGGTCAATTAACCATAACTTTTTTGCACAAGTTTGGCTAATTTCAAGCGACAATGGCAAGTCTTCGACATAATTTTGCGAACCTAGCATATCTCCATTAAAATTTCCGTCATTAATTGCCTTCAAATCAATAT
The DNA here is from genome assembly GCA_036023075.1 of Gaultheria prostrata. NCBI lineage: Eukaryota > Viridiplantae > Streptophyta > Magnoliopsida > Ericales > Ericaceae > Gaultheria > Gaultheria prostrata. The sequence continues at coordinate 15,832 of JAXBDA010005717.1, forward strand.
TAGAATCACATCTAATTATTTCAGCAGTGCTCTCATCTATACATTTTTAGCCAAGAAATTAATCCTAGGAACATAAATTTAAGAAAAAGAAATTTGTAGAGAACTCTCATAGAGTTGAGAACCACTTCCCATTTTGTTAGTCTCTTTCGGGATTCTCATTTATTAAAAGAATATCATCACTTTAATTCGAGAAAACTAATGATCCTGTTGCGTTTTAGGACACACAACAGGCTGTTGTGAGTCCCAAATTAATGAAATACCAAGTGGCATTGCCTAATCACTTACGTAATGAAAAATTACCCATCATAGATATTATCATTCACTTTTGCTTAGGATAATTGCTTAGGGTTTTTTTTTGTTTCTGTTTTATGGCTTTTAGTTGTTTTTGGGCTTGTCCCATTAGGTGTTTCCTTGGTTGGCTTCTTGTTAACCTTGTGCTTGGGTCTCGGACTGGACACATGATTGTTCTTAGCTTTGTTAGAAACATGACGCCGTTCTCATTCTTCGTGCTAGTCTTTGTAACAATTTCAAAGATCAATAAAAAAAAAAAATTTGTTCAAAAAAAAAAAAATTCACTTTTGTTTATTGATTGGAAGATAATGAGTGACCCATGACGATCTTTTATTTGCAGGGAATGCCACGTAGCAATGCCACATGGTACTCCAAAAATTAACCAAAAGTACCTAATAATGTAGTCAATTAATGGGCATCAGCCTAAGCTTGAAAATTTGATCCTAAGAGCTCAATGAGTAGAGTACACCTAAAAAAATTCTAGTTATCGAAGAAATAAAAGGCAGATATAATTTCAAAAATCACATCTCAAAATAAATTTTGCATTTAGTAATTAACAAAAAAAAACCCTCCCTGCAAGTGAAAAGGGATATTACACTCTGCATTGCATCCTTCCCTACCACACCATAAGCTTGTATGGCCTCATGCATGGAACCCCACCAGACGTCCGTTACTGTTAACTGAAAGGTCAATCTTCTATCTCCCCAACTAATAAATAAACCCACTCTGGTTAGCTTTTAACCCTACCAGTTAATTCCCCAACCTATAAATACCTTCCCCCTCCATTGCCATTTCTCACACTTCTCTCTCATCATGGCTTTCCTCTCTCTCCTCTTTCAGTCTCATTGCTTCTAAACAAACCCTTCCAAGCCCTACTACATTGTCATTGAAATTGCGACATTTTTTTTTGTTTGAAATTTCAAGAAGGAAAAAAAAAAAGAAAAGAAAAGAGATTTCAAAATGATCAACAAGATGTTGAACTCGAACAACCCTTCATACTACGAGTTCTCGGAGGAGGAGCTGGCTCGGATCGACCCGTCAAACTACCCGGACCTGTTCGACGACACCATTTACGAGTCGGACGAGTTCCGGATGTACGGGTTCAAGATCAAGAAGTGCCCCAGGATGCGGAGCCACGACTGGACCATGTGTCCGTTCGTGCACCGCGGAGAGAAGGCCCGCCGCAGGGACCCGCGGCGGTACAACTACTCCGCGGCGCCCTGCCCGGACTACCGGGACCAATACTGCATCCGCGGGGATGCGTGCCACTATGCGCACGGCGTGTTCGAGTACTGGCTCCACCCCTCCAAGTACCGCACCCGCGCGTGCAACGCGGGCCCGGATTGCCACCGCAAGGTGTGTTTCTTCGCCCACTCGCCCCCGGAGCTGCGTGACGACGCCAAGTACCATCACTATAGCTATGTGGGCACCGACGACGGAAATCCGACGCCGCCGAATACGCCAATCCACCACAAAGAACCTGTTCATCATGGAATCCCTGAGGCTGCTGCGATACCGTTTGTGCCGGCGGCGGCAAGGGCTGCTGTGGTTCGCGGTGCTGCTGGCGGTCGTGGTCGCAGAAGTGGTACTGGTGGTGTCAGTCGTCGAAACTCCGACTTTCTGGCCAGTTTGAGTGGGTTGAACATAACTGAAGGTGAGGGGAGTGGGAGTGGAATGTTCCGGTGGGGAGTGGGGCAGAGGTCGGCTGCCGCAGAGCCCCCGGCCCCGGAGACCGACGAGGAGGAGCCGGATATTGAGTGGATAACGGACTTGATGGAGTAAATGCATGCATGTGTGGGTGATAAAAGGTGATAAAGAGATAAGGGAAGTCAATATTATCTCTCTCTCTCTCTCTCTCTCTCTCTCTCTCTATAAGTATGGGAGATTAATATTAAGAATCCGTTTATGAAACTAGTAAGTACTATTTAATAAGGTAATTAAGTGTGTGTAATGTGTGCTAAGGTATGGGGAGAGATTGGTAAAATCATCCCTCATATTCGCGAATAATGTGATAAATCTGTGTCCGTATATATGTCTGTGTGTTTTGTGTTTGTAATAATACGTACGTACGTATGTTTATGTTTTTATTATGCAATGTTGTACTAAATATTGCATGGATTGCAAATGTAGTTCATGCAATAATTTGCTTTATGTAATTGTATTTCCCTATTTCCTGAATGTAAAAATAAAGCAGTGCTATAGCACTTTGTTATGAATAAAATGTTGTTGTTTAATTTTCGTATTTAATTTACGCATTTTCTAGTTTGAGAAGGTGGGTGATTTATATGTGGTTGTTTCGATCGTATCCCCGAAATTGGAAATTAACAAACATCAAAGTAAACTTTTAGATGTATTTGTTGTTTAAACTCTCTGTATTACAAATTCATAAAAGAAAAATCAGGGGCGGGATTTTAGCTTAGCAGTGACAAAATTAAATGGATAAAAAATTCTGTACGAAAAGTACAATATAATTTGCACGGTTGAAAACTTAATGGGCCTAGCGAACTTTGTTTTAGTGAGTTATGTGATCTACTTTCTTACAAATGCAAATGAAGAGGGTTTTGAATTAGCCCCTCCTGATCGTATTTCACTTGAGATGAAAGAAAAGATAGGCAATCTGGCTTTTCAAAGTTTACGCCTTGTTCCGGGTTAGAAATATAGGGAAATCACCTTTCCCTATTCTTTTCCTGATCCGTTCAGTTACTCCATACATCTACGAATGCCCTAGTACAGACAATATTAAAGAACATCCAGAATTATATTTAAAAATAGATAAAATTAAAATACATTTTTTGAATGCATTGGGTTTGCTTGAACCCCTCTCAATTCAGTGGAGCAGCCCCTGAGAAATACTGATGCAATTTCCCCTTCTTCTTTTTTTAAAAATATATATATAAGTTTTCCAAATGAAATCATTCAAAATAGGGTTTTAGCTGAATCATGGGAAAGTATTTCCAATTTTCCATCACCTAATTGGACGTGAAGGTGGACGATAATTTGGTAACTTTGGTCATTAATGCTACATATCCAGAAAAGTTGCACTGAATTTATCCAGAAAGCAATATTTTCCAGGTAAATTATGTGCAATTTTTCTAGATACGTAGCACTGTCTAACTTTGGTGGTCAAGTACTGGTCTATAATTCTGTAGCTGTCAGGAACCATTAAGGAAATTAAATGAAAACCTTTTTTTTTGCAGTTATAAAAACTAAAAAGGAACAAAAGGAATTAGATTTATTCAATGGTTAATTAGGTACATATACGAACAATTGCATGTGCTTGTGAAGTTTAATTAAGCACTTTCTTTTATAACCGAATGTCTTCCAATTCTGTTTGCGAGCACTTTATCTGATTTCGGGTCCTCGAAGTTAATGAGTGGACAAAAATCCTCCAATAATCTCTAGGGTTTGGAATATTTGACGTCTGTGTGAAATTCTAACATACGTTCTCATGAAGGACGAGTACTTATTACTTTCACATATCCACTTCGTCAAATCCCTCCAGGGTGATTTAATTAAGCATTATTTCCATATACATCACATGATGTGGTGCAATACAAATGACATCTGACGAAAATAAACTAGTTTATTGGATTAATTTTGGTTTTATTAAAAGAAAATTAGTTTTGACCATAATTTTATGCTTTTTGGATTTGTCTTGACGAGATAAGTCAAGGAACCACGAAAACTGAATGCAAAACTAACAAATGTAAAAAAAATTGAATAAAGACAAAAACGAAAAAACCAGTTTTTTCATTTTACCCAAACCAGGCGTAAATATACATGATTGATTAATCAAGCATGTCAAGGATCTCATGAAATGCTAGCTCGAACCGTGATCTTCTCTATTACTTCGTTAATGATCATAAAAATAGGTCAACAGCGATTCCCCTTCTGTAGCGATTTGTTATTGGGATTACCTCACCTCACTTCACCTCACAGAAAACCGGTTGAAAGGTCTGCAGGAGAGGCTAGAGAAATAAGTCTGGTTCATTGGGGTACTCTTCATTACCTTAAAAAAGAAAATCACAAACAAGGTGTTGGTTTCACAAAATAGGAACCAAAATTACAATTTAAATTTAAGTCACATAGACCTGAAAACTTTTTTTTTAACTGATGTCCAATTTAGTTTGCACGAACTTTAACTAATTTCGGGGCCTCGAAGTTAATGACTAGGCAAAAACCCTCCAGTGATCTCAACTCTCAAGTTTGGAATATTTTACGTTTGTGAAATTCGAACATGTCCTTATGAGAGACAAGTACTTATTACTTTCACATATCTACTTGGTCAAATCCCTCTGGGGTGATTTAATTGATGTGGTGCAATACAATTGATATCTTATGCAACTAAATCTACACGATTGATTAATCAAGCATGTCAAGGATCCCATGAAATGCTAGCTCGAACCGCAATTTGTTATTGGGGCTAGTTCACCTCACGGAAAACGTCTCGCTTTGTAGGTTTTTGTGGCTGTAGGGTTTGGGATCTTTAGGTGTTTTGGTGTGTTCGTTTTGGTGGTTTTTTGGTTGTTTCTGTTAGTTTGTTTTTTTCTTTTCCTTTTTTCTTTCATACAATTTTAGTTGGATGTCTCCTCCCCTTTTCTCAATGTACCCATCTCGAGTTTTCTTAATAAAATTTCTTTTATCAATAAAAAAAAAATGGGGGACGGAGGGAGTACATAAGAAAGTCTTGTTACACAAATAAGTCTAAACCCCATATCTGAAAAAAAAAATAATAAGTTCACACCAACAAACAAAATATTATTCCAATTCGAGAAAGAATATTGTCCATATGAAGGAACAATATTGATGTCTTCATCAAAAGTGGCCGTCTGAATTAGTTCCGTTCAACGTTTGCTCGACTCTCTTAATTCCCTTAACTCGTCCACCAACTCTTAGACGAATGCTTTTCGTCGCTTGCTCTTTTCGAATTTGATGAGAGTTTTCTTCTTCGCTGCTTTTGAGTTTTTCCTGGAGTACGTTCTTCCTTTTCTTGGACGGGAGATTGTTTCGCGACAAGTACTTTATATACTGCTGGTTCTTTAGTAACGGCTAAAACAACACGACTAAGGATTATGTTGAAGTTCTTCATCACTGCGTGATTGTTTGAGAGATTTAATTCCAATTTTCGCCGTTTCCTAAAGCTGGTAAGCTGAAAAAAAAAGAACATGGTAACACATTACTATTAATTAAATACCGACTCAATCAATTGAACAATATTATCATCTCTCACTATCAAAAAAATAAATAAATTGTATGAGCCACGGTGAATATATTCGCGTATTGATCTTTACACGTTAAGCTCAACAGGGTTAAAAAAAAAAAACTATTGTATAAACCACGGTGAATGTAGTAGGGTTAGAAAGCATAGACCCTACTGATAATTAAGCTTGACCTCCTGCACAAACCACGTTAAGCCCCATTTCGTTGTTTAAGTACGTTAATCGAATGAAATTGTCCGATTTCATTTTCACTTAAAATATCAATTTTGAAATTCAAAATCATTTTTCACAAGAAAACAAGGAAGACCTACCAAAGGTTGCCATCTGTCCCATCAAGCTTCATTTCTTGGTGCGATACCAGAGTCCAGAGCCTAGTACGTAAAGCATTATGGAACAAAAAAACCAAATAAAGTCAGCAATCCCAAAGTTTTTCCAAAAAAATCAAATTTTAAGGGAAAAAAACAGTGAGAAAGTAAGAAAATCAGTCATGCATTATGGTTCCTAAAAATGTGTTTGCATAACAAAATTTGGAAAAAGGCATTCAGTATGTTCGTAAAAATGTGTATAATTCTAATGTGGTTATCTATTGAAGCTTTCTAGTAGCTTACCACAATTTCGATATGTGGTGCACAACATTACCGTTCCTTGTACTAGGACAATATGCGTTCCCGGTAACATAGAGCCGGATTTAGAAAGAGTGAAGACTCGCTGGTGACAAAGAGAGTCAGGGAGGCTTCGAGAATGGCGGCAGAGAGATGATCAGAGAGAATGGACTAGAGAGAGATGAGGAGGGGCTCCCATTAATTAGGTTAGGGAGTTAAATAGGAGAGAGGGAGAGACTGAGGGAAAAAGTCATGCTTTATTAGTTACTAATCTCCCACTAAAGTTGCTCACACCACCTTAATTCACTCCTAAATAGATGCTAGACTTGACTCCTTCAAATTCTACCCACCAAACTCTCTCACTCCTTCCTTATTTCCTGGCTGAATTTATCACATGGTTTATCAAAATAAGCAACAAACAAGCCATTAACTGAAATAGAATAACCAAACATAATAGAAATTGAAAAATGTGCATGTTTCAAATGAATAGAGCTTTACATACATACCTCTAATGATTTGTTTTAGAATGTAATTTACTTTTAAAAAAACAATATCATTTCTTGTTCTTTTTCTTTTCTTTTTTAAGATTGAGTCAATTCTCTTCACAAGTTTATCCTTGCATATAGAACGTGTGATGAAATCTTACAGGTCCCATGGCGATACCAGTGACTGTTAAAGTTTTTGTTTTTTTTTTTTTGCATGAATTTCAGACTCTTTTTGTATTGAAGTTTCTTCGAGGGTCATAAAGTTATGTTGCTCAGATGCCTTGAAAACATGACAAGCCTTGAGTAAATCTTTCCTTTTGTAAAATTTTTGGCAGCCAATGAGCAAAATATTGCAGTACAAGAGTGAACAACGTAAAACCACTAAGGGGTAGCCTAGTTGGCCAGAGTGAGTGGGTTTTAAGATTCCCCTCACTCCCCGTGAAATAAGTCTGGTTTAGGGGTGAGCATGAACCGGATTGGTTCAGTTTTGTAGTATACCAAGAACCAAACCACTACATACGGATTATGAATTTGGAGAACCAAACCAACTCATAAAAGGCATAGAACCAAACCAATCCAAACCATTAAAATACGGATCGGTTTCGGTTTCGAACTACGGTTTACTTAAAATTAAGATATTATTTCCGTAAACTATTTAGAGTACTTAAAATTGTAAAGATTAATAAACCAAAACTTATATTAAATCCGATTCCATTAAAAAATCATTACAATTAATCATGGTAATGAAGAAAATCAAAGAATATGAATAGGCTATGACCGAATCATGTATAGAAATTTGGAAAAATAGAAACGTGCTGTGAAATCAGAATTGGAATGGAGAATTTCATTACCAAATTTATTGGCTATGACTAAACCACCATTGTTGTATTGGAATTAAGGGAATAAGTGGTGAATCTTAGGCCAAAGAAGGAATAATGAATAAATTAAATTATGAAGTTAGTTGACTATGACTTT
>JAXBDA010005718.1:0-23400 GCA_036023075.1 Gaultheria prostrata
CTCCTCATCGGTCCTCGTGCATGGCCTTCCACAACTCCGATTAGCGCCAACATCCTCAAATTCCTGCAATTTAAGCACAAACACAAAACCCCACCACGTGCACGAATTAAATGGAAAATAAGGATTAGCCCCACGTCTAACGTGCTCATTCTTCCCTACTTAGGCGCTTAAATTCATGAATTTCACGCGCCTATCAAGCAACGAGGACCGGCTGCCGGCCAGAATCATTTTATAAATCGATATTTGACTGATATGGCACAACCCCTTAATTGAGAGCTCCTTTCTTTTTAGAAATTTTTTTGATGACCAAGGCGAAAGTCGCGCTCGCCTTTACTCAAGGCCAGTACCGTTTGCAAGTCTCTTTCTTTTTTTATTTCCTTCTGTTTTTGATGTTTTTGTTTAGCAGTTGTTGAGTCGGCGACAAAATACTAGCCAATCCGTTTTTATTGTTGCATTTAGGTGCACTGAAGTTGTGAGTTCATGTTTTTTGGCGCCCAAATTCTAAATCTATCCATTTCGTCCAAAATTTGTTCTTAATGAAGTTATTTTGGTTTGAAATGAGCAGGGATATACTTGAAAATGAGTAAGGATTTGTTTAGTCCAATTTTCTCCGCTTCAAAATAATATGGGCCGAATTTAAAATTCAGGAAAGATTGAATTCGTAGTTTTTTCCTTCCAGTTTTTTGTCTTTGATTTCATGGATATTGTTATTTTAACTTCTTCTATTACTCCTATTTTTGTTTTGTATTTTTCTAATCGAGACGAATAACAACTGTTATCTTCTTTCACCAAAAACTTAAAGAAATCGAATTACAAAAGTGGCAAAGACGTTGACTCAACAAACTAAGCCATGTATACGCCACCCAAGCTAGATCGAGTAGTGGTCTTAGGGCATTGCCAATAGTGTCCGAAAACCTTTCGCGATCATATATATGGACTTTACATGAATCTGCTGTGATTAAAGGAGTTCGGACACAACGGACGAGGCGATGCCTCGGAAGTACCCATAATTTTTCAGCTAGAGCTACCTTCAAGTTCACAATTACTTAGCATATGCAACAGAACGTAATATGTCTACTTACTTTAATCAGTACATTAGGAATAATTCTCATGGCTTTTAAAAAAAAAAGGAATAATTCTCATGCTATCTTTTCCAAAACAATTGAGCTAAAAACAAAGAACTGGATATTTCGTACTCGTTGGATATGAATTCAGTAAGTAAATTCCAACAGCTGAACGGGACTGTACATTGCGTGTTAGACTATCCAATTTGATATGAAGATTAGAATCCATCAAATTGTGGCTGACATATTGCAATTTTATATTCTGGATCATGACTGATACCACGTCAAGTTTGAAAGAAGTTTTGTATATTGATTATGTTATATATAATATAGGGAAAAAAGGAAAATTATAGGCGATCAAGATCTTTTGACTGCGATGATTTAAAACGATTATGGACATATCCCTAGTAAAAGGAATTCACAATTATCAGCCATGATCCCGAATAAGATTGCATATGTCAGCAACAATTTGAGGGATTCTGATCTTCATATCAAATTGGATAGTCTAACAGTTGCGGATTTTTCAGCAGGCGAAGATTACAATTTTCCGGCCGGCGAAGGTTACACTTATTAGTTGCATGCAACAAAGTATTGTGTTTGGTTTGGGTTTTGAGAGAGGTTTTTGGCGTCATAATTAGAGAGAGATAGAGAGAAAAATAAGAGTAATAATTAAAGAGAAAACTTATTGAAATCCGTGTACTGAAAGAAATTTGGAAAACCAAGGCCTAAACCGAACAAAGCATCGGATCTTCATATAATGACATGCAGTCATTCAGTCTTTGTTGCTGACTTCCCCAGATTAAGGGTCCATTCTGTCAAGCTGAAACAAAAAATTGCAGAAAAGCCACATGTAGCAGTAAAGTTAGCTTGAATACTATCTGAGATTATTAGGACAAGGGGTTGCTGCTGTGCAGCGGGTGCACAGCACCTACTGTGCACCATCCGAGCCGTCCACTGCTCGGATGGACGGCCCAGATTTCACCTCGACACCCATACATCCGAACCGTTGGTTGTCGTGCGTGCAAGATGAAATCTGGGCCGTCCATCCGAGCAACGGACGGCTCGAATGGCGCAAAGCACCTGCTGTGCATGGGGCTGCACAGCAGCAACCCCAAATCCAGATTATTATGCCCTTTCTTTCTTTTCTCTTTTATGTAGGCAATTTTAATTTTTCAACAAAAATCAGAAAACTTTTCTAGAAAATCTGTTTACAATGGCAGTAAAAATGCCATCATAATAAGCTTTATTCAGCTGTAAAAAATTCAGTGCAGAAAAAATGTTCTCGATTAAGTATATAATGAAGTGGCGAAAAGAAAAATAAAAATATTCTGTCGTACGTGTACTGACAAAAGGGTTTCGTACAAAAATTAAGAAATTAGAAAGCTAGTTTAAAAACAAAGATTCTAAGAAAATTTTGTACTCCACTTTTTAATTAAATGACGAGATTACGATGTGAAAGTTGAATTCCAACAACTGAATAGAACCGTATCGTGGCGGTAAAAGTTTAATGTGATGTAATAAAAGAAAATCCGGCCAATGATGATTGATTGCTCTGGCTGCAAATGAGCTGAGCCGAGTTTTGTGGTGTTTGAGCTCGGCTTGTTTGCTTAACGAGCCCAAAACTTGAGCTCGAATTCGGCTCGGTCATGACCGAGCCGAGCCAGACTAATTATATTAACGAGTCTCTTTAAATGAGATGAGCTTTTGCAAGCCAAGCCAAACTTTCGCGAGCTGAGTTCGGCTCGTTTAGTAAACGAACCCAAAACTTGAACTCAAATTCGGCTCCATTACTAAACGAGCCGAATCGAACCGAACTGAACCTTAACGACCTGAGCCACAGCTTGGCTCATTTGCAGCCCCTTTTGCTCTGCTTTGAAATGATCAAATGATCAGACAGAGGAAAAGATATTCCTTAGTCAAATTTGTCATCCCTACTGTTTCGTTATTTACTAATTTACTATTACTATCAGGGGCGGTACTAAAGGGGGTGTTAGGGGCTCCCAGTCCCTGCATAATTTCAAGTATCCTCACGTATTGTATTAATTTTTCAGGTTAATTAAGAAAAATTCTATAGGTTTGGCACCTACAAGTCCGTTGAGTGAAAAAAAATTCTTAACATTTCTATTTGTGTGGGGTAAATCCTCCTAAAATTTCAAGTAATCAATCATTTTTTAGGCTGCTTTCTTAAAATTTAACAGTGGCTATGCACATGCACACATAATATCGTCTCTTATTCAGACCTTCCAAGTATCGATAATGGGTCATGATTTTGCCACCTTATCCCCAAGTAGCGTGGGAAATGTGCTTAAAATAATGCAACATTTTGCTACCTTTTCCCCTATATATAACACTCCCAATTGAGTTAACATTTTCCACAACCAAAAAGCTATGGCTTCCACTACCACCCCGCCGCGACCACGACCACAAACACATTTGATTTCCAATTCTACGCGTTGGCCGTCTCCGTTTGCTTTATTTCCACTCTCCTCCCAACGCCGTCTCCGTTTGCTTTATTTCCACTCTCCTCCTCCGTGGCCTAACGAACCGCCGCTCGAAATCCAAAGCCGCCGTGAACCACCCTCCGAGCCCGCCACAGCTCCCGATCATCGGCCACATCCACTTGCTTGGTGCCGTGCTGCCCAAATCCCTCCAAGCCTTGGCCTCCAAGTATGGCGGGCTAATGAAGCTCGCCATCGCTTCACAATCGGCCATTGTTGTGTCTAGCGAAAGCTTTGCTAGAGAAATGCTGAAAAACCATGAATTGAGCTTTGTTTCGAGGCCGGATTTCGGAGCCTCCGATTTCAATATCTATGAAGGATCCGAGTTCGTCAATGCAGGTAATTTTTTTGAATTATAATATAACCCTTTTGATTAATAATTTCTGATTTTACTATAATAACGCAGTAAAAAATGATTTTCGCACTCTACTTTAGACAAGTGATAGTAATTGCCAGGGGTGGAACTATTAAGAGTACGTACGGTGGCACTAACCAAACAAGATCCCAACCTCCCATGCACCAACATATGTATTTTTTGGGCTATCATGTATGATATATATTCAAACACGTGTGCTTCTTGGGTATTACAATACTTATAGTCCACACATTACTTGGAGATGGAGTGAGTGATCTCTTCATAACATTTGAGACCTCTCCATTCATTGCCAATTGATTTTTGGTTGGATGTTTTAACAGGGTATCAGAGCTAGATTTTCATCCGTACGTATGCTTCGGATCCTTTGTTGACCTCTTCACGTGCGAGTCAGGGATCACACGTGAATAAATGCATAATGAATTTCTTACTTTTCTTCCATATGATATCTACCACGAGTTCTTTTAATTTTGCAAAAAAAATGTTGTTTCAAATGAAAACATATGCTTTATATTTTTTCGGTTTGACGAATCAAATACTTTTGTTTTGAAACTGTGACACTATATTAATAATTTTGGATGTCACATTCAAGTTCAAATACTGATTCCGCCACTGTTGGTTGCCATTAATAAAAATCCATGTCTTGTTCCAAAATGCAGAGTACGGAACCTACTGGCGATTCATGAAGAAACTATGCATGACGGAGCTGCTCTCCGCACCACAAATCAACAAGTTCGTCGACATCCGAAGAGAGGAGATGATGAGACTCGTCGGAGTCCTCGTCGAATCCTCGGCCAACCGGACCTCGGTCGACCTGGGGGAGGAACTCATGATCATGACCAACAACGTGATATGCAGGATGGCGATGAGCACGCGGTGCTCGGCGAGCGCAGACGAGAGCAAGGAGATACGGAGGCTGGTGAAAGGGATTCTGGACCTGGCGCCCAAGTTCAGCTTGGGGGAGCTGTTGGGGCCGTTGGGGAAGCTGGACCTTTTTGGGTATGGTAAGAAGTTGAAGGCGTTGATGAGTCAGTTTGATGAGTTGGCGGAGAGGATCATGAGGGAGCATGAGGAGAGGAGAGAGAGTAAAGAGGAGGAGGAGAGAGAGAGGAAGGATATGATGGATATTTTGTTGGAGATTTCTGGAGATGAGAGTGCTGAAGTGAAGATTACTAGGAAAGATATCAAGTCTTTCTTGATGGTTGGTTTCTCCTCTCTCTCTCCTTTACTTTGTTGTGTTGCGAGAGAGTGATTTATCTTGTAAAACACAATAAATCAATTTTAAGTTTAAGCCGGTTTTGTGAAACAATGGATAGATTCACAAGTGAATTACGTGGTCTATGAAAAGGGATTAGACGGTCTAGTTAACATGTTCCTATCTGAATCTTTTTATCTGTCTCGACGAGTTGAATCTAATAAATAAAAAAATTACTCATTATGACCAAAAGTAAAAAAAAAAAATTCAGAAAGAGTTCCAACATTTAGTGTCTTTACTTATCTAATTTTTTTCCAACTTTGATTTGTATTTTAATACTTTTTGGATTCCTCTCGTTAAGAAGAACAATCAATTTTAAAAATCTTGACAAAAAAGGTTGACAAATGTACTAAGGCTGAGTTTTCATTACGGTAATTTCGGTATTCTTGTACTATAAATTGTCCAGAAAAAATTTATTCTTCCCACAAACATCAATTGATTTGATACTTTATAGTCCAAAAATATCAAAATAACAAAAATATCGTAGACATACTAAATACCTATCTATTCTTCCGAATAATAACTATAGCTCAAACCTGACATTTCACAGCGGATTAGAAGTCCTTATAGTCACTCACGCCCAAAGAAAATTGGTACACTGGTTGCTCCACTCAGCTTTTTAGAAGTTACTACTGAATACCTCGGACACCAACTGTCCTTATGATAACGAATGGTCAGGTTGACTCGTAGTCCTCGTACTATATAAAGAATGGTCACCTGACTCACCTCTTTAGAAAGATCCGGGTGCCAAAACTTGACCTGGTCAAGCATACCGACCCGAATTTCCTTGGAGTTCCCACTTTCCATAAGGATTTTTGGCGGTTGGGCCAATTTTTTTTTTATTAAAGAAAGAATTCCCTAAGACCTGATGGTCAGTGCGGTCGCTCAGTGGATTTGCTTCTCATGTAATTGATTAATGTTCGATTTTAGAAGTTAGATTGTAAGAACTTAATTTCTTGTGAATCTCTCAATTCATGTGGCGATGGCCGTTTTTTGAGCGGACCAGAAAATTAAATTATTTGTGATGCGTTTAAACTGGCTCAGAATACTTTACGCAAAAAAAAAAAAAAATGAAGAAGAAATAATTCTCCAGTGCAGACGTATTGTCTTAATCGGCTCTTTTGTTTTTCTCTTTTCTAGTCATGTTTCTTAGCCACCTTTTAACGTGGAATGTTAGTTGTTATAATTGGTCAACAAAAATTCCAAAATTAGGGTGTTGTAATAGACTTAGAAAAAGGGATCAAATCCTCTGTACCGGGTTTTATTTGTATTTCTGTTTCCATACATTTTCAACCGTTAGATTACATAGTAATTTCAAAAATACTGAAATTTTATAACTCAATTTAACGGTTCAAACACACATGAGTACATGGGGTTTTGGTACACAGAAATTGGTGCGGTAGATAGAGGACTCTGGACTCTTTAGCACGTGGAGGTTCAAATTAGTTAAAAAGAGTTCAAACAGAACGTCCTAATGGTAGAAATATGTTATTTATATCGAAACATCTGATAGAGAGAGATTTAGTGATGATTATTTTGTTGTTTATTTAATTTAATGTCCCTAAATTAGGCCTGTTAATGGACCGAATTAACATGCGACATGCTCCGGCGGCGATGGCGGATGACAGCTCCGGCGTCCTTTATTTATGTTCCTTTTTTTTTCTTTGTAGGTAGTTTTGTGGCTGCTGGTTCTGGATTTAATAATATTTTTCTATCTCTTCACCCAAATAAAAATGGACCGGATTGGATCCGGATCTTATAAGTTCAAATCCGGATCCGAATCCGATATTGACAAATCCAATAATGAAAATCCGGATTGGATCCGTGTTATAATTATTTTTTAATATCTGGGTTGCTAGTACTAAATTCTTGTCCAACAATTAATGTGCAGGAACTCTTCATGGCGGGCACAGAGACAGTGAGTGTGGCCTTGCAATGGACACTAGCAGAGCTCATCAACCATCCAGAGGTGTACAAGAAGCTCAGAGATGAAATCCGAACCGTTGTCAGCTCCAATAGGCTAGTCGAGGAATCCGACGTCCCGAATCTCCCTTACTTACAAGCCGTTGTCAAAGAAGGTCTCCGATTACACGCCCCGGCGCCTTTGATCTTCCGTAAAGCAAGGGAAGATTGCAAGATCCTCGGCTACGATATATTGGAGAATTCAAGAATCATATTCAACGTGTACGCGATCATGCGGGACCCGAACTCATGGGAAGAACCAACAAAATTCGTGCCGGAGAGATTCTTCGCCAGCTCCGGCACGGAAAAGCATTACTTGAATCAGGTGGACATAAAGGGTCGGACTTTCAATTATCTGCCTTTTGGAAGCGGAAGGAGAGGGTGCCCCGGCGCTTCGCTTGCGTCCACGGTTAACCATTTGACGGTCGCGACGTTGGTTCAATGCTTTGATTGGAAGATCAAAGGCGGGGACAAGTTTGACATGGAGGAATGATTAGGACTCTCGTCGGGCGTGGCGAATCCTATCGTGTGTTACCCTATCACGCAATTTAACCCTTCGGAGAATACTATCGCTACCGAATGATCATCGCTTCAATCGTTCACGTACCTCTTATTCCACTCTCCAACGGTTGCGATATACAATGGTTGTGCCCGATCAGGACGAACTTGAAATCCTTTTCCATAGTTTTTAAAGGAGAGAACAAAAATAATGAATCTGTCAACCAACCTTGCAAGTGGAGAGTTAACTACAGTTACAAGTTAGTTAGTAGTAGGGATGTTTTTGTCATTATGCATGTTGGTTATGAGCTGTATTTTTCTGTTTTAAAGTTTGTTGTGCTGTCAACAGGTTAGTTAAGCTAAGTCGGTTACTTAGCTTTAGTTAGGTCGCTAAGCTTTCTCTTGTATAAGTACTGTATTTCTTCACATTTGCTATTAATCAAGAACGAGATAATCAGATTCTTTTCTCAATTGAGCTAGGGTTTTGTCTTCAATTTACATTTGTTGTCATGGTATCAGAGCTAACATAGACGCAAGTCATAGCTTAGTTCTTCAATCCGTTTCTTCAAACAAGTTAGGGTTCTTACGAAGAAGGATAAAGCTTCTTTTCTCGATCGTCTTCTCCAGTTTGAAATTAGGGTTTCATTTCAGGAATCTACTCTCCAATTGTGAGGAATTGATTCAACAAGCTTCATTCTATGGCAACTCCATCTACAACCGAGTACTTACCTGCATCTCTCTCCTTTCTTATCGCAAATTTTCAGTCGTTTGTTACGGTTAAATTGGATTCCTCAAATTACTTTGCATGGAAAACACAAATTGAGAATGCGTTGATTGCGAATTCTCTGTTTGATTATGTGACTGGTTCTGTTCCCGCTCCCGATCCTGAAATTCAAGACTCTTCTGGTAATAAGGTGTCAAATCCAGCTTTTGGAAAATGGGAAACAGTAGATCGTATGTTGATGTCTTGTATCATTGCGACGGTCACTCCATCTATTCTTCCACACATCGTAGGATCTAAACGAACCTGTGAAGTATGGACACGATTAGAGGAAAAATTCAGTAGTCTCTCACGAACACACATTCAAGATCTTAAATGTAGAATTTATAGCTTGAAGAAAATTACATCTATGGAGCAGTATCTAGATTCTATCAAAGTTCTTGTTCAACGATTAGAAGCAACTGGATCTCATATAGAAGATGAAGAACTGATTTTTCATACCCTAAAAGGCCTACCTGATCCCACCTATCGCTCGTTTAAACAAGCTATTCGAACTCGTTTTGAGGCTGCTCCTCTGACCTTTAGTGGTCTAGCATCCATGCTTATGGTAGAGGATCTGTATCTTGATACTGAACAAGTGGATACTTCCTCTATTTTGGTAACACAAGCTGGCAATACCACTTCACCTACTACACCTCACCATGCTGCTCAATCCCAACCTCAGTCTCATGCTCAACCATTTCAGTTTCCTGTTTCTTTTGGTGCTCAAGCACCACAGTTTGGGCCTATGTACCCACAGATGCCAAGTTCTGGGCAGCATTCTTATGGAGGGAATCGTAACAACAGGAATTATTCCTCTGGACAAAGGTTCAGAGGGTCCCAATCATCTAGAAACTTCCCTCCACTAGACTTCACTTTGGGCTGTCAAATTTGTGGCAAGACAAATCATCAAGCTTTCAACTGTCATCATAGACAAAACTTGAGTTATAGACCTCCTCAGTTTGGGTCTTCTTCTGGGAATCAATTTGGGCATCAATACAACTCTGGGAATCAGTTTAGGAATCAATATAGCTCTGCTGCTGGTTTTGGGGTGTCACCACAGAGTTCTTTCTCTCAAAGACCACAGGCTTTTATGCTCACTACTGACAACTTTGGGACTTCCAACCAAGGCTATTCTCCTTATGGTACTACTTTGCAGCAACCTTCTCTCATTACTCAGAGTTACCAACATATGCCACCATCTCCTCATGTTCAGACTGCTGGAGCTTACCAAGGGCCTATTGCACAAGCTGTTCATCACTCACCACCACCTCCGTCTGCTATTCCTTGGTATTTTGACTCTGGGGCAACTTCACATGTTACAAATGATGTGCATCACCTCACCGCTCCTACTTTTAACTCTCCAGCTGCAGTTACTGTAGGAAATGGACAGACTGTGCCAGTTTCTACATCAGGTAAAGGGTTGCTTCCTACTCCTACACACTCATTTATTCTCAATAATATCCTCCATGTCCCACAAATCTCACACAACCTCTTGTCTGTTCACAAATTTGCTTCAGATAATCATTGTCTTATAATCTTTGATTCTTGTGGTTACATTGTTCAGGACAAGTTGGCCATCAAGGCCTCTATCCCCTTCTTCCTTCTTCTAAAGACACCCCTGCTGCCAAAGTTTTGCTCAGTACCTCTTCTTCTTCAGAACTATGGCACAGGCGTCTTGGTCACCCTCATTCTACTCTTCTTCAACACTTGGTTCACAAGTATGGTTTACTTATATCTTCTATTCAGCCATTGGATTGCTATGCATGTAATAAGGCTAAAAGTCACCGTTTACCTTTTCCTGTATCCACCACTCACACAACCACACCATTTGAATTGATTCACATGGATGTATGGGGACCTTCCCCACTTCCCTCCTTTTCTGGATATAAATACTATCTCTTTCTTGTGGATGATTTTACACGGTATTGTTGGTTATTCCCCTTGCATTCTAAAAGTGAGGTTTCTTCTCATGTTAAAGCCTTTCAAATTTTTGTTTCTAATCAATTCAATAGCTCTATTAAGACTTTTAGGTCAGACTGTGGCACTGAATTTCTTAATAAAGTTATGCTCCATTTCTTTGCTCAATTTGGCATTTGCCATCAAACTTCATGCCCATACACACCACAACAGAATGGGCTTGTTGAACGTAAACATGCCCATATAGTGGAGACAACCATTACCCTTTTACAGCAAGCTCAATTGTCTATCACTTTCTGGATGGAAGCCATCAACACTGCATTATATCTTATTAATCGTTTACCACACTCTTCACTCAAATTTGCTGTTCCTTTTCAAAAACTCTATCTTACAGCTCCTGATTATCAGCTCCTCAAGCCCTTTGGCTGTTGCTGTTTCCCTTGGCTCAGGCCATATTCTCCTAACAAACTAGCCCCTAGATCCACTCCTTGTATTCTTTTAGGCTATAGTGCAGGCACCAAGGGCTATAGGTGCCTTGATCCCCTCACCAATAAAGTCTATCTTTCCAGACATGTTAAATTTATTGAACATGATTTTCCCTACAAAACACTTGTTTCAAGCATTCAGTCTCCTACCCCTTCCTCTCCTATTGTTGTTCCACACTTTGTCATTCCTCCTCCTTTGCCTACTTTGTCTTCTACTCCTATATCTCCTCTCCCTACTACATCAACTTCTCCTTCTTTAGGTCATATATCTCCTCTTTCTTCTCCATCCAGTACCTTACCTCAGACTCATCCCACTATTTCCAGTTCCTCCATCATTCCTTCCCCTTCACCTATTGTCTCAGTTCATCCTATGCAAACTAGGTCTAAACATGGAATTTCAGTACCTAAACTTCCTTTTTCTTTGTCTGTACATACTTCTCCTATCACTGAACCTCTTACCTTTAAGGAAGCAATGGTTTTTCCTGAATGGAGACAAGCCATGTCAGAGGAATATACTGCACTCATGTCCCAAGGGACTTGGACCCTTGTGCCACCTCCTCCAGGTGCTCCTATTGTGGGTTGTAAATGGATTTTTAAGCTCAAAAGGAATCCAGACGGTTCTATTGCCAGATACAAAGCTAGATTAGTGGCACAGGGTTTTCAACAGACAGCTGGGGTGGATTACACAGAGACTTTCAGTCCTGTTGTTAAGCAACCTACAGTTAGGGTTGTCTTAGCTTTGGCCTTACATTTTCATTGGCCAATTAGACAATTGGATGTGTCTAATGCCTTTCTTCATGGCTCTATTCAAGAAAGGGTCTATCTTAAACAACCACAAGGCTATCTTAATGATCAATTCCCTCATCACGTGTGTCATCTACACAAGGCGCTTTATGGACTAAAACAGGCCCCAAGGGCATGGTATGATAAGCTTTCTCAGTCTTTGCTTTCTCTTGGCTTTGACAATAGCTTGGCTGATTCTTCTTTGTTTGTGCTTCACAAAGGTAATGATCTGGTATATGTTCTTGTTTATGTGGACGATATCCTAGTCACTGGTTCTAATTTAGACTTGGTGTCCACTATTATCAGTCAACTTAGTTCTTCTTTTGCTTTAAAAGACTTGGGCTTGTTGCATTACTTTATGGGAATTGAGGCTATTCCTACTCCTACTGGTGTACTGCTGTCCCAAACCAAATATGCCTTGAATTTACTTACTAAAGCTGGGATGGTAGATTGCAGACCCTGTGCATCACCTTATTCTCTTAGACCTTCTTGTCCAGATGATCATACACCTGTGGTTAATCCTGAGGATTACAGGTCCTTGGTGGGATCACTGCAATATCTAACCCTTACTAGACCAGAAATATCTTTTGCTGTTAACTCTGTATGCCAGCACATGCATCATCCTTTGGAATGCCATCTCACAGCAGTCAAACGCATTTTGAGGTATATCAAAGGGACTTTGGGTCATGGCTTGTCATTTTCTCCCAGTTCTCTTTCCTTCTCAGCCTACTCAGATGCTGACTGGGCAGGGAGTGCTGTTGATAGAAGATCCACAGGTGGCTACTGATATGCACGCAATATCGTAGATATGAGTGCCTTAATAGGGTAGTGTTAACACGTTTTTATCTTATTTATTCCCTATTTTCCACTTGATGCGTTGTTTTGGTATGTGTTTGTGTTCGTGTTAATTTTCAAGAAAATAAGGCTATTTTAGCGCCAAGATTGGATTGCAGAGACTTGAAGGCCGTGATAGAACATGAGCGCTACAAGGAAATCAATAGAGCGCTCGGGAATAGCACAACAGGGCTCACAAACTGAACAAAAGCTTGGCGAGCGCTACACCAAAAGTGGTGTAACGCTACCGAGGGAATAGAGTCAAAAGTCAAAGGAGGCAAGTCAATCGGTCAAAGGGAAGTTAAGGGGTTAGGTAGCGCTACACCAAAAATGGTGTAGCGCTACCGAGTGGCTTATAAGCACGAGATAAGGGTTAGGTAGGGCTACACCAAAAATGGTGTAGCGCTACCGAGGGCCTTAGCGGGCAATGGAACGGTGGCGTTTTGGGTCTTCGTGCGGTCCGATTTCGAATTCTTTGAGGGTTTTTAATTGTAATGAAGGGAGGTTAGTATATATAGTCCCTCTAGAACTCGAATTAGGGATCCGGAGTTCCCCAGTTTATAACTTCCGTCTTATTTTCGCTCTTAACTTTTGTCTGCTGTTTTAGGTTTTCAATTTGAGAATTCGAGTTGCTACAGATTTTCCAGCTTTGATTTGGTGTTCTTCTTTGGTAATCAAATCCGTTTCCCTTCCGCAAATCTGTGGTATCGTGTTTACATCTTTAATTTAATTATTTCAAGCATGTTTAGATCTAAGGTTTTTAATATAATCGTTTCGTTCAATAAAGTCATGAGCGAGTAGTCGCCAAGGGTGCAGCCACGGGATGAAGGCATCCCGTGACTAGCCAAATCGAAGTTCGTCTCGGGATATGTAAAACTTAGATTTTCAAGCAGTTTTAGGGTACGTAAACTCATCTAACGAACAATCCCGGGCATTACCGGGATCCTTGCGAATGTGCATGGATTCTGGTGACAGGTGGTATGCATCTGTTAGGGAAATTTTACCGACTTTAAAATCAATTATTTTATGAGAATGACGATCCGAGCGAACGTTGGTTAGGGTTAGTCGCGGACGCTGGAGTACCCATGGCTGTACTCTCCATTTTAAATTCATATTTAATTAATTTAATTTGGTAATTTAGTTAGTAACCAATCTCGCTGAACAAGGGGTGGCTACCTAAGAGCCAAGTTAAACTAGAATTCAACACTTTTGAGTCAAACACCGTTCGTCCATCTCTGTGGTTCGACTCCGGTACTTCCGGATTATTGTGCTACACTGATTGGTAGTCCTGCGCTTGGGACGTGTTTTTGAGTCTAAATTTTATACACCCGGTTGTTCAAGCACAACCCCCTTTGGTCGTGATCATAGGGGCTCCTGACCTGCTGTGGAATGACCGGTTCAAGTCAAAACTTTATATTATCCGGAAGACATACCGTTACCACAACACCACTTAGGTAATAGAAGGTCAAAGGCCCTCAACACGCACAGTGTGATTGGCAATGCTCTAATTTGTTGGGGGCTACTCAAGACTCAAGAGGTTGAATATAATTAAACTGACTCTGAAATGTAAGTTAAATTTTCAATTGAAAAATGTGTAAATACAATTAACGAATTTAATCTCTGTGAAAATTTTCAATCCAAATGGTGTGGACACAATTCTTTTAATATTTCAATGCTTGAGAACATTACCTCTGGCTCATTGAAAGTAGAATTTGAGCTACTAATCGACAATGAAACTGGAATTAATGATTGATCCTCAACCTTTAGATTTTTGCTTTTCTATTCTGGGAAATCAAACGTTTAGATTTTTTAATTACAGCTATTTTTTAGTCATTCACGAGACAACTCGACATGGATCAAATAACTTGTATTATTAAGTAGGATTTGTTCACGCCGATAAAAAAAAAAAAGGTTGGATTTGTTCACAAAAAACTGAATAGATTAGATCCATAGCGGAATTTGGACTTTCCATGTCTGGGCCAGACTTAAAAATTAATTGTAATGGGCCGTCTTGAGTTGCTAGGCTTCAAGCCCATCCTTCATGCCATTTGAGTCTTCTTATTGCAGTTTGGGCTGGGTTAAAAAGCCTATTATAACTGCTTGTTTGGGTATTACTCCTAGACATGCAGTATGTGTTTGGTGCCTTCTATCTATCGTGGTTTTAATTAGGAGTACCTGGTTTGACCCATATGCTCAAAATTGACGACCCCATTATGCCTCGCTAACGGCGGAGAAACAGGAAGAGCTCAAGACCGAGCCCGGAATTATTTTTTGAGTGGAAATTTCATTACACAGATTGTCCAAAAGTCTTGCGGAGGGGTTTTTGCACGCTCAAAATAGTTGTTATCGTTAGAATTGTCAGCAATGATAAAAAAAAAAAAGGGAATACCAAAATTATTATACTCTTTTCTCTTCTTTTGTTTTTGTCGTTCTTATATGTAAATTTACATAATTAGGCACTCATGAGTGATTTTTTTAAGTATGTCATCAAGGCATATAAGTAAGGACCAAACAACTAACCAAGGAAACCCTAGATATCGTTTTCTTTGCAATGGGACAACACAAAGTGAAGTCAATCAGCCTCCACCAAATCTAATAAGGGCCATTTACTGGCCGGTACAGGCCCGTTGGGCAATTTACATCCGGGTACAGTCCGGGTGTGAAATTGCACGGGCAACTCATGTTCTAACGAAAGTGTTTAATCAATGGGTGGGCAAGACAATGGGAGGATGCGGTTGGTTCTCTCATCTGCACATGACTTCTAAACAAAAGTCACTTTCTGTACCATATGAAAGTGCCAAAAATTCTAGGATACCCTATAAAAGTGTCTAAACCACTAAAACCCTATAATAGGAAAGTGCACCATAAATCTAAACCCCTAGGGTACCATATGAAAGTTCCTAAATCCTAAGGTACCCTATGAAAGTGTCTAAACCATTAAAGCACTATAATAGGAAAGTGCACCATAAACCTAAATGCTAAGGTACCTTATGACTAGGGCACCCTATGAAAGTGCCTAAAATCCTAGGGTAACCTATGAAAGTGCCTAAACCACTAAAACCCTAAAATATGAAAGTACACCCTAAATCTAAACACCAAAAAGAGTGATTTACCTTAGTGGTAATTTAAGAAAGTAACTTACCTTAGTAGTAATTAGATATCTCTTTCCTAGACCTAGAGGTAAAAATCTCATCCAATAACAAGGTAACAAGTCACAAACCCAATTAGGGGGCATTCCCGTCCTATTTTGAAAATCGATATGCTTACGTGGGTCTTCCTTTGTGGCAACAAGTGGCTCAGCTGGCGAGCAAGAAAAGCTACTGGGCGTCCATTAGAGCCTAGTAGTAGTTAACATGCAAGAGAAAAAGAAAAAGGTAGAGCCCCCATGTCTTAAGGGTTGGTTAATTGAATTCCCTCTACTAATTGTACATAACATGGGCCTAAATGGTTTAACGTAACCTTCATAGCCAAGATAATTTCTTCCCTTTCTTCTTTTCTTTGGCTTGCTTCCCAGTCACTAAATAAGACAAAGTCACTCTAAAGAAAAGTAGAACAATAGTAAAATCACACAACAAATTATTAGTAGTAATTAATAAACAGGGGAGAAAGTATTTGGACAAAATTATGATTATCCCTATAAAAATTTGGATCCCTTCGCCCTTGCATTTTTGTGCGTTTCGTAATTTTATACTGTACTAAAAACTCTTTAACTTTTTAGTAATATGATTCATATAATATTTCCACTAGAAATCATAACATTTTCTTCTCGTAACTTTTCAGCATAAAATTTATAATTTTCACTAAAAATCATGACATATTGGTGAATGTTAGTATAATTTTTATATTAAAAAGTAGTAGTAATATTTTGAAGGTGTATTGTCACCTTTCCCCTTCTTCCTTTGCAAGTGTTCTGTTCCACTTTTTGCACCATATTCACATGATAGGCCATTGTCAACGCTTCAACATCCTATCCTCTATATATATATACGTACGTTCAGGTCCACAATTATGGGTAATTTCCGATCCTATCATCTGCCCCTTCAATAAGCCTACATACCAAAAACTCCCAGACATTTCATCTAATAACCACCATAATGAACAATGGTGACAACAACAACAACAACGAAAGAAAGCCAGTTAAATTGCTTGAAGGAGATGGGTTCTACTTTGATAGACTTCTCCTTAAAGATACCTCCATCGGAAACTCATCGCGTATTTACTACCGGAGTACTACCGATGGGGTTCCCTTTCAATGGGAAAGAGCCCCCGGGACACCCAAACACGAGACGAAGAACGAGGTCCTTCCGCCGCTCATACCACCACCGGGGATGCAGAGAAAGGGGCTACCACCTAGGCCTAAAAATGGTGGTGACCAATCAAAGGAATCCAGCAGCAAGTGGAAGGGTTGGTTTTGGAAGAAAAGTAAGAAGAAAAGGGATTTATGCAATGGTATCCAGAGGAGTGTGAGTTGTGATGTGATTGCTGATAAGTTGGAAATGGGATTTATGAGCTCAATTCACGAGTCCAGTTTCTCGGCCTCTTCATCATCGTGTTCGCCAAATCGTGCTTCTTCGCACTCGGAAGTAGGGTTGCGAAGGGAATCGGTAGATCTGCGTTATGCTCGTAGTCCTTGGAACATCACAGCAATATTTTTTCGAGCTAGGAGGGTATAATTTTTTTTTTGTTTTGTTTTGTTTTGCTTGGTACAACCTCGTTATTGATATAGGTAGTTTTGGGACAGATGTAAAATATATGTAATCAAATACTAATTAACTATCTTGTAAGTGCCGAGGCTGACATAAAACAGTCAGGCCAACAACATGTCTGCAGAGCTATTTGAATGTTTGTAATTTTTATTAAACATTGCAGTTGGATGTCCTTTTATCCAATTTCACTGCCCGGCCTGCATGCCCCTTCTAATTAGTCCCATTTTGATTGGATCATATTATACGTCTTCGGCCACAGAATATAAACGCCTTTTGTTTTCGGTATATGTGGAGGTCGTAGAGGAAATGTCTTGTTACTGGGAGGACTCGAGGAAATGACTTGTGGTGCTTTGCTCCATCAGCAACTCTGCAAGAGTTTGTGGAAGATTATTCATCCAACAATGCACCGCTAGCTTCAAAAACAGTAAAAAGATCCCCCAAAAAATGTACATGACACTACTACATGTGATTTCTTTTTCTTTTATCAGACTACATATATGTGATATGTTAATGTGCATATAAGTAACCAATGAGTTGATCAACATTGATCAACAAATCAGCGAATAAGAAGCCTTTTAACGACTGTCAAGACATACGAATTCCATAATACTAGAAGTCGGAATAACTAAACCGATGCATATTGCTGCTTGAAATGTCAAAGAATCAAGTGAAAAGGAACTCAAATACATGGCATCACAGCACACAAATTAAAAGGCTTTTTCGATTCCAAGACATTGTTAACATCAACAGTACTCAAGTCTTAAATGTTATAGGAAAGGGGGGTGAATGTAAATGAATATGTGGCTGCCTTTCAAAATATATCATGCTCAACAAGGTATTTTTTGACATAATTAGAGTCAATTTTCCCTAAGAAAAATGTCAAATCTTCCCACATTTTTATGCAAACTTCTCTATTGTGCATGTTGTGAGGAATTTGATTACCTCTGTAATAAACTACATCTATTCTTCTTCCCTAATAAACGACATCTAAATCGTGTAGACAATTCATTCAGATTTAGTGTCATGTTTTTGCATGGTAATTAGTCCAGGACTCCAGGGGTTTAAAAAACGAACCTACTTGAGCCCTACGAGCCCAAGGTTGACCTGGTCCAAGGCCCACGGCCCACTCTACCCCATACAAGTCCGAAGCCCAGAACTTTACTCCCCGAAGCATTCAATAACAGTTTGGTCTTTCCGAAATGGGCTCAAACCCAATAAAATTATTAAAAGTGGAATACCAAACCCCCTGGCCTCAAACTTACTTGGGCTTTACTTACGCAGAGTCTATTTGCCCTTGTTCTAGGTAACTTTGAAATCAATGGCACCTACGGCTGCAAAAGCTCGCTGAGTAGCTCGAGACTCGCTTGAATCTCTGCTTGGCTTGCCGTTTAATAATCGAGCGAACTCAAACTTAAATTTTATGTAAAACTTAGCTTGGCACGAAAAAATTTATATCATTTATATAGAATCATTTAGTATTTGAACTAAGCTCGGCTTGTTTTCCAAACGTATTAGCAACCCAAAATATATTGGGGTAATAGCAGAAATGGTCCCAGAAATTGCATGGGATGTGCATTTCGAGGACACACGTGTAAACAGAGAGAGCTGGGGGAATGAAAGATGATCACGTGATGACTACTCAATCGTCTCTCACCGCCCACGGGAGTCCTCCAACCACGTGCCAAGTGTACGGGTACTATTCAGTACATGTAGTAATCTGGACACGAGTGAAAGGGCACGTGCACGAGCCTAATTTCTTTGACCTTTTCTGTCTAGCTCCAATGTGAGGTTTTGCTGCTTATTACAGCAAACACCATTATTTAATCGGGTTTTTGTTTTATTTAAATCCAAAAATAAATACTATAGGATCGAAGAGTAAATAAACAAATAAATGAGTCAACAAACTAAGGCCTTGTTCTTGAATGGATTTTATTTTATGAGATAAAATCTAATTTTGATAAAATATAGTTTTGTTTAGAGGTGTAATAAAATGACATTGTTTTCTTAATGGATTAAATCTAGGATTGATAAATGTGTTTTGTAATGAGATAAAATCTAGTTTTGCTAAAATCCATTAAGAATATTAGATTTTATCAAAACTAGATTTTATGACTCAAAATCCATTCAAGAACAATGCCTAATATACTCGAATAGTGGAATTGTAGTCTATGAAAGAATGAGATCTGGTACAGATTTTATGGTGGAGATAATAATACTCCTTAATTTCTGAACACCTAATCCAATCACATTCCGAAATGGGGTAATATTCAATGGTTAACAGGGAGTTAATCAGCCACCTACTGACTGCATTCATGTATTCTTCGAGAGATTAGTCGAGACAAAATATTTCGGACACTCTCAATAAATAAAAAATAAAAAAAATTGGCCACCTACTCTTAAAGTGGGGGAACAAGATTTGTTTCCAGCCCTAAACTCTATGTAGTAGTAGTGGATTATTTTTCACAAAAATCCATTGATCAGAAGGGGTTTTGAGAATCCACTAAACCTAATTTTGGGACACACTTTGTCTCTTCACAAGGAAACACACATTTGAGGTTAGAGGATTAGGGGTATATATATATACAAACCTACCGAATCCCTGTAATGTCCTTAAAATCCATAAAATTAATAGCAAGCCATGACTAATGCTATAAATTGGTGATTAGTTTTTGCATCACATTTGGATTGATAGATCAGTATGGGATAATTTCAATCACCTTCCTGCATGGGTTGTTCTATGACCGTCATGAAAAAACAATAAGTACTTATTTTCTATGAGGTCATCATGTGTTCGAATTCCACAGAGGTAAAATATTTCAAACTTTGGGCCGGACACTTGAGGATTTTGCCCAATCATTAATTCCAAAGTCCCAAAAATAGTTGAAGTGCGCGTAACTTGACTCGGACATACAGTTACCAAAAATAAAAAACATATTAAAAACAGGCAATTATGCCATGCATGATTAAGTCTCAAATATATGTTACGTCTATGCATGCTTTTTTTGGTAATGGAAAATGTTTCGAACAGTTTACGTATATCCTCGACCCAATTCTCATAGCACCAACAACCATTTTACATGTTTATGCGTCAGTTAGGGTGGTCTAAGATCAGGCCAACCCCTTGAGGTTAATATGCACGTAGTATTATTTAACTAATCACTGTCATATTATATAGTAGGAGTAGTTCATAGACATCAGTTTCCTTCAAAGTATAGCTTTGTAATTAAAACCACTACAGATTTAATTATCTGTCCGTATATATATATATATACCCATGGGATCCCTGTCTGTTTACGATAGGAAAAGCCATGTGGGACTGGGAGGTGATCATGTAATAATAATTAATAATAAAAACAAAGGGACCAAACGTGAGGAATGATTCGT
Source organism: Gaultheria prostrata (assembly GCA_036023075.1). Classification (NCBI taxonomy): domain Eukaryota; kingdom Viridiplantae; phylum Streptophyta; class Magnoliopsida; order Ericales; family Ericaceae; genus Gaultheria; species Gaultheria prostrata. Next base: position 20,523 of record JAXBDA010005718.1, read on the forward strand.
TTTTCTTCAAATTATTAAAAAAACCTAGTTTGACCGTGGACCAAAAATGGGGCCTTTCAATCAAAGAGAAGAGAGACAGCCAACACCTTTTTAATTGTTTAATGCGAGTTAATTAAATAAATTATTCTTTTAGTAGTGTTCTCAAGGGAGGAAAAAATGCTCTGTCACACAGTCTCGTTGATTTCTCTGCCAATGTGCTTGTTTTCTCACCTTCAGAGTAATACTATATGTTATACCCATTTGCTTTCATGTGGCCTTTGCTTGCTCTTTAAGTGTATTGGCTCGAAATCGGAACTCTCTGCGTATCCTGCGCGTCTTCATGGGCTGAGTTCTGGCAAGATCCTAGCTCGCCGTAAATATTTCCGTTCGGACAGTCACTACCTCGGTCCCGATCGACAGTCGGGGCATATACTAATTTTGTTGCATTGTAACTTTATTTTGAACCCAGAATTCTGTGAAGAAATACGAAAGGAACTTTGGAGCCCTTGGGGCATCCGTTTTACTTTTCATATAGTGAAACCCTCGATCGTCTAATTACCCGAAGAGTAAGTTTGCATTAAAAGTAAATCGAACCACATAAAATTAGGGTGTTCCGTTTCACATTCTTTCGCAAAAGTCCTTGCATTTGTTACTTGGACATGACTTTGGATTCACTCTATTTGAGAGATTATTATTCTTTCTTAGCCACTAGGTTAAACTTTTTTGGGGCTACAGCAGCGTGATTGTATAGTATAGTTGTATTAGACTAAGCTATCAACCATGTGACTCATCACATTCCGGACATATATAGTAGTTGTTTTATTTAGGGAGGGAGTTAAGATTTTTGCATACGGGGAGCGGGCTATAATATCTGTGAAGGAAAGCGGCGGGATTACATAATTTGATGATAAATTGTAAGATTTTTTCAAAATTGTAGAGGGGGGCGACAGGCTCTGTTAACCCCTTTCGTGTCTACATAGGAGGTGAATATGATCAGTGAGAAAATATCTAGTTTTCTACTCTTCTTTACGGAAAAACGCATAGGAGGATCTTATAATGGCTCCCTTATATAGCTTATGTAAGAGATTTTTCATTCGAGATTGAATTTCGACAATCCGAACCGTTAGATGCGTTTAGAATGTGTTTTTAAGGTTGGAACGTGTGGATTCGTAAAAAACAAAATACCAGGAAGGGTTTCATCCGAGCATTTTTCGATAAAAAACTTATATGTACGTTTTTATCGAAAAATGCTCGGATCAAGCCCTTCCAAATATTTTTTTTGCGAATCCTTGCGGTTAACCTTAAAAACATGTTTTAAACACATCTAACGGTTCGGATCGTTGAAATTCAATCTCGAACGAAAAATCCCTTACATAGCTTATGTAAATGAGCCCTTAGGGCAGCCCCAACAAGGCTCCCTAAAGAGGAATTTTAGCCATAATAGGGAGGAAAGTGTCAAATCAATCCCCCAACAGCCTCAATAAAAAGCTTCCTATTCTACTTTGATGAACAGTGCCTCCCTAAATCCCTCCTCATTTAGGGAGTTACTGTTCACTACCTTTTTTTTCCTCTCTCTGTCTCTCTCTTTTTAATAATAGAGAGGATTGTTGGAGTTTTGAAAGAGATGTGAGTAGGTAAAGTGAAAAATATGCACTGTTCACTACTATTTTTAGCTCAAAATTTACTGAGACTGTTGGGGATGCTCTTATAAGATCCTCTCCTATATATATATATATATATATATATTCAAAACAGTATGCCATGATCATAGGTTTAGGAATAGGCTCAAGACAGAAAATAGTAGTAGTAGTATTTAATTTTCTCTCAGTGCCGAAACTGTTTACGATACATGGTTAGCAGCTGGCTTAATTGGGCCATTCAATATTAATGGACCTCTTAAAGATTGTAAGCCCTGGCCTCTCTCATTTTGATACCCGGGCCAGATGAACTGAAACCTATAAAATCCAATCTTTTATCGTTGTCCAATTGACTAATAATAGTAAGTAGTAGTACTTTTTAAAAGTTTACATACGATAAGCATGAGAAGATAGTCCTTTAACTAACTAAGATTCGTAAGGAACAGTACTGATATTTTAATAATCTTACATGGTATGCCAATAATGAATGGCAAGATTTAGACCTTCACATGGAGCAATCCTATACGTGGCAAATATAACTCTCTCTCTCTACATATCTACTTTAGAGTGTAATTAATTATATCATGTGCATAGACACCACTTTTAACTAAGTAGTATATTAATTAGTATCATGACTACCCATTTTACTCATTGTGGGGCTATCGATTTTGGGGTGAACCTTCCGTAAACCTCTTAAGCCGCGTAAGGGCTTCGCCTGAGCCCTTTCGCCTAGCGCTCCGCCTGAGCGCTTTTGCCTAGCCGACAGGCTAGGAGGGACTGGGGACTTCGGCTAGGCGCGTAGGGGCTCCGCCTGAGCCCTTCCGCCTAGCGCTCCGCTTGGACGCTCTTTTGCCTAGCGCTCCACCTGAGCGCTCTTGCCTAGCCGACGGGCTAGGATGAACTAGCTTGGGGCCTTCGGCTAGGCGCGTAGGGGCTCCGCCTGAGCCCTTCCGCCAAGCGCTCCGCCTGGACGCTCTTTTGCCTAGCGCTCCACCTGAGCGCTCTTGCCTAGCCGACGGGCTAGGATGAACCTAGCTTGGGGCCTTCGGCTAGGCGTGTTGAGGCTCCGCCTGAGCCTTTCCGCCTAGCGCTCCACCTGGCGTAGGGTGCTCGCCTGAGATGATGGCCTGCATAAGTAGCAACTGCGTTAGCGCCTAGCCCGGACGGTGGTTGCCCGGGAAGGCACTCCGACGGCCTAGTTAGTAACCGGAGCAAGTGATGTCACTCATGGATGCAGAGTGAGTTGTGAGCGTACTCAATGA
>JAXBDA010005719.1:0-23395 GCA_036023075.1 Gaultheria prostrata
CCCCCCAAATTATGCTTGAAATGTGACCCCTTTAGATAGAATTTCTGGATCCGCCACTGGTGTCTGTCTAAGATATGACAGTAGAGATACCTAGTCCTTTTTCTATTTTTTTGTGAATATGAGAGTCCCAACTCAAACGAGAAAAAGCACAAAGGAAATTGTCAGCTAACCACCCACAAATGCAAGTGGTGGCTAGCTCATGCGGTAGAGCTCTTGAACACCCCACATTGCATCCCGGGATCGAGTCTCACTCCCCTCCTCCCCAATGTAATAGATTAAGAATGACGAATGACCAAAAAAAAAAAAAAAACCACCCACAAATGGGAAGAAGGAAGTCGAAAGTCCAAAATGGTAGCAAACCAAATTACGCACGCAATGACAAACCTATGAAATATCCAGAAAAATCACAGTATAGTCCAAATTCAAAACCTACTTGCAAATGTCATCATCAATAAAAAGCTCTCCTATAAATACACTCAATCCAAACACACCCTTGTTACATCCCATAACAACAAACCAAAAACTTCCCAAAACACCCTTTTCAGTTTTCTTTCATTGAGCTTCATTTTTCTATTCTCCAAATGGCAGATAGTAGTACTATCACTCTACTGGACACATGGATGAGCCCTTTTGGGATGAGGGTGACAATAGCCTTGGCTCACAAAGAGATTGAGTATGACTATAAGGAAGAGAATTTGAGTGATAAGAGCCCATTACTCCTCCAAATGAACCCTCTTAAGAAGCAAATCCCTGTTTTGATCCACCATGGGAAACCAGTTTGTGAGTCGCTGATTATAGTACATTGATGAGGTGTGGAATCAGAAATCTCCTCTGTTGCCTTCTGATCCTTACCAGAGAGCGCAAGCCAGGTTTTGGGCTGATTTTGTGGACAAGAATGTGAGTCTTATACATTGATGCATGTGTAAGCTCCATAAGCTGAGCTCCCTTTTTGGGTTGGCACGTCAATGACCAAAATATACATTTGCGTGTATTCCCCAGTTTATCGAGTTGTAATTTTTATATTATTTTAGAGCGTCTGTTTTAGGATGTGGAAAAGAATCACATATATTGTAATTTTTGTTTTTCCACTTGAGTGCGCTAGTTTTTAGTCAAGACATTCCTCCAAGCAACATTGGCCTTCATTGCTTAGCAGATTTCAAGGCAGATTCATTTTGCTCAAGCAAAAAGTTTTTGCTCGAGCAAAACAGGCGTTTTATGTTCAAACGGCCCACAGCAGTTTCCAGCCCATCGGTACTCTATATATATGACTTATTAGGTCGAAAATATGAACCTTGGCTGTGTATAACCCTAGCAGACTTTATTTCACTCTCCATCTCTTTCGGCGGCTAGGGTTTGTATGAACCTCGAAGAACTACAAAAGATCGGATGAATCTTTGATACTTACAATCATCTTCGAGGGGTTTTCTTACATCAACACACTCTTCTACAACACCAAGTCCTTTCGTGGAGTTCGGAAGGCAATCAGTCGGAAGGCTTGAGGATTCAAGATTCGCCAATCATGCAGAGGTGTGATTAACGTGGATTCGGCAAGTAGATTTTAGGCTTCGTGGTGAGGATACACGAACACTGAGTAAGATCTCTTGTATTCACACAATGGTTATAGTGCATGATTCCTTCCCGTGGTTTTTTCCCGTTTTGGGTTTTTCCACGTAAATTTGTGTGTCGAGCGTTATTATTTATTTCTTCCAAGTTTGTGCGATTGATAGTTTTTCATTATTCAAATTAGTTTAATTTCATAACTCAATTAAGAAATTTCAGTCTTAATTTATTCGTTTGTATACAGTTGTTGCTTACTGAGCTCCTCCAAGATTAAGTGAACTTTGGAATCCTTTGAAAAAATTACCCTCTCTTTATCTTCTTTCTTTGTGATTTTCATATTCCTAATTTATTTTTCTCTCCATTACTAATTTTGCGTACTAAAATTGTTCTTCTACAAGTGAGGTCGCGGGACTTAAAGAACATTGCAGCACCAATTCTTGTTTTTACACCAATTGATTCCATTTTCTTTATTTCCATCAAACTCTTCAAATACCTGTTGAACGCCAAAAAAAAAAAATTATTCTAGAAAACTAACAAATTACAGATTAAGGATAATAATGTGCACAATAATGTGTACATGAGAGGTGTTGGTTTTTTTTTCCCTTTTAATTTGGTTGCCTATTAGGCGGTAGGGGTAGGTTTGGGGTGCTTTCGGTTGGCCTCTAGTGAGTCTTGTTGTTGGGATGCTCGCTCATTATCATGATAACATTTTATCTCGGGTCTTTTTAATCTCTGTAATCTTATTTTGAGATTAACAATTTTTTTTGCTGTTGAAAAATAAAAATAGAGTTACAATATTTGTATTGAATCGTAAAATCTCTACTTGAACACCAAAGAAATGGTATATCGGCCACAAATTCATAAACACCACCACAAAAATTCATAACCAAGACCACAAAAACTCTTAAAATTTTGGGCTGACATTTTTTTATGGGAGAGTTAATTAGACATCCTATACAAATAATATCATTATGATTCCATCCTATGAGATTTGAATACTTATGATTCCATTCTGAAATTCAAATAAATCCCAAAACACCCTTTCTCTCTCATAATTTTCCTAATATTTCTCTCCTAATTTTTCTAATATTTCTCTCTCCTAATTTCCCAACATTTCTCTCTCTCCTAATCTTTCCTAATTTAACTCAATCTCTCTCTAAATTATCTTTCCAAATCTTTTTTTTAACTTCTTAATTTTCTCACTCCTAACTTCTCTCCCAAATCAGGAAAAATCCGGAAATAAATACAAAAAAAATAGCATTAAAAATTACTTATGCAAACACAGAAAAAATGATAAATTGATGAACCACCTTAAACTATATAAAAAATATGATAGTTTAAAAACAATTTGCACTATACGAACCACCAATATATGATAAATTAATGAACCATCTTAGACTATGTAAAAAAAATGATAAATTAGTGAACCATCTTAGACTATATCATTATTTTTATTCAAATAAAATCAAGAACACAATTCATGAAAACTCACAACAAACATGGTAAAATTATTTACCATAAATTCTGTGTTGAATAATATGGCAAATCATGAGTTGAATTTCATGATTACTATATGAAATCACAAAAGTGGTTTATTGATTTACCACTTTTATTGTATCAAATCACCAAAATGTAAATCAATAAACCATATTCACAGTATAAAATAATCATCTTTTAAAGGGCATATGAACATGATTTATTGATTTACCATTTTTATTCTATGGAGGAAAACACCAGCATTGAATCGAAAAAAAAAACTACCATTGAATCTAAAAAAAAAAAACTGCCATTAGCAAAATCCGGAACCCGCCACCACCATACAAAACAAAATAAAAGATTAAAGTAATCAAACGAGGTTGCGAGATTGATCGAGATTGAATGATTACTCATTTTGTTTCTCCGTCGCCATTAAGATCGATTGATTTCGAGTTCGACAGCATTGCACTGTGTGGCCGAATTGTACGTGATGGAGATCTACGTCGACACCACTCCATGCACCGCGGAGAACTTTCAGAGAACTATTCAACATTAGGTTTGCTTATGGAAAAAGGGAAATAACTATGTGAGAGAGAGAGAGAGAGAGAGAGAGAGAGAGAGAGAGAGAGAGAGAGAGAGAGAGAGAGAGAGAGAGAGAGACTAGCGTAAAAATTGCAATATGGCATTACAGTTCCTATTTAAAAGGAATAGATTGACTTTGCCTTGAATTTCAAAAGGATCATTGGTGTAAAAATTGCAATATGGCATTACAACTCATATTTAAAAGGAATGATTGACTTTGCCTTGGATTTCAAAAGGATCCTATACGTTACATCTCGTATTTAAAAGGAAAAGATTTACTTTGTTTGGATTAAAAAAAATTATATATAGACACGTGTAAATAATATTGTTAATAAGGGCACAATGGTCCCATAATCCATTTACGGGATGGAATCACAAAGATTCAAAACACAAAGGATGAAATCATAATGGTAATATTGGTTTATGACGCCTAATTAAAATTCTCTTTTTTTTATTTTTCCTGCTTTTTGAACTGCAAAATTCAGAATAATAGATTGGACCACAGAAATTCATGTATTGGACAAAAAATACTGTAAAAATAAGAAAGAACGACAAAAGTTCATATGAATTGAATCACCAAATCTCATAACATAAACCACAAAAATTCATAAAAAGAGCCACAAAAGTTTGTGAAATAAACTAGTACAATGTTCTCAAGGGCAACAAACTCCTTAAACAACCCAAAGCTTACCACCAAAAGAGACAGAGACTAAACCAAAGACAAGAAGCCAAACAAACCGAGCCATCCAAACTAGCGTAAAACCCGAATCCTCGAGCAAGCAAAAACCCAACCAAGAGCCCATCCAAAGTAGCCTAAACAACAAACTCCTTAAACTTAAGATAAATGAAAGACCTTTTGAGTTCGTGAAAAAAAATGAGAAAGGAGATGCTAGCAATAATAGAGGTGGCTCCCGCGAGGCCTAAAGAATGAACTAATATGGCGTAAGTGCCCGAAAGGAAACCGACTGTCATCGCGACAATGGCAATAAGGACAAGAAAGAAGCCATTTATATAGCGTTGTGCCTTTTCTTTGTCATCATCATTGTAAAGTGCCGCAAAGAAATAACACAGTAAGGAGGAAGTGGAGCACATCACCGCTATCGTGTTGGCTATGACAAATGCTTTGAAACCTGCTTCTCGCACTAGAACTGCCATCCCCTGCTCTGGACCTTGCGTGGCTTCATAGCCACCAGGTATATTGAAACCGGCTGCAAAGGTGGCGGTTGCTATGAGTGTAGCCACTAAGATATGGCTCTGAGATGTTTTGTTCCCTGCTTTAACTTCTTTCCTTTCTTTCCTTTCTTTCCTTTCAGGTTCCATAAGAAAATCTTCAGTCATCTTCGCCTTGCGTTCTTCATTGCTACCTATATTTCTCCAAGAACGGGCTTTCGAGAACCATGAACTTCTGTTATTCTGTTTTTAATATATTCAAAACATTTTGAAAGAAAAGTTTGTGATTAGTTCAATCTTTATGGCGCAACCACTAAACCACAAGAATACGGGATCATAATGTTGATTATGGTAATACCTTAGCCCAAAAATACGAAATACAACAAACAAAGGCATTAATTTTAACAGCCTAAGCAACAAATGGTCTCTTGTCTCCAAAGCATAGTTTTCATTAGCAAAGATTAATTAGTGTCTCAGGAATCAGGCTAGTGAATAGGGATGGATGACCTTGAAAACAAAAGTGGGAGACGTTTAATGAAGTCTGATATTCAGTGTCGGTTCAAAAGTTTCGGGGACTCAAAGCAAACTTCTTAAATAGGGCCCTCTATATCCTTTATACAAAAATTGATCAACATAGACTCTTCATTAAAAGCCGTCACAAAAGATTTACCATTATAAAATTTTAATGTATATTTATAAAAAATATATAACTATTACAATACTACAAAATTTCATTGAACCCCACGACACATGGAAGTTGGAGCATCTCTTTTATTAATGTTCTAAAATTAGGCCTCAAATTACTAGTAATTTCAATATTGTGCAATAGTTTTTTGGGCAGGTTAAGCTTGGATTGGGCCTATTTTTGTGTATAGCAGGCTTAAACAAAAGTAATTGCACCTAATACATAAAAGGGCCATAAGTATTTTGGCCCCTATTTAAAACGATTTTGGAGAGGCTGCAGTTTCACTGGCTTGTGCTCTAAGCTAGTCATTTTGTGCACCCAACTAAAAAGTGGATGAACATTACTCACTTGGTTGATCCTAAGAGTATCACCAATGTCATACTCAAATGTGAATACTCAAATGTTGCCACATCACCTTTTAAATATTCATTTAATGGGTTTCTAAAGTTAACAATTTGAAGCTCTACAATGGTTCATTTTCGTCCATAATCAAAAGAAGGAAAAATATTGGTAGTTTTGAGTATCCAAGTTTGATTATTGGGAAATTGTTGGTAGTTTTGAATATCCAAATGCCAAAATTTGAGTGTTTATAAAAAAATGTTACTAATTTTGAGTATTTATCCAAATGCCATTGTGAGTCATTTTTAGTATTCAAATGCCAAAATTTAAGTATTTTTCTTTTTGAGTATGCCATTGAAGATGCTCTAACGTATGTATGGATCATACCTTATTTTAACCATGGTTATGATTTTAATAAGATAAAGATAAAATCAAAAGAGTATTCATCAATTTAGAATCATTACCCACTTAATTTCCTATTTACTTTGGGATCAAACATTTCGAGGAAGGAAAGCAATCAAAATTCCAACTCAAAAGAACAGACGCAGGACGCCCATTATTTCTCTCTTTTCCTTTTCCTTTTTTGTTTTTATTTTTAGCTGAACATTACATAAATTACAAATTTAGGGTAATCTGGGAATGCCTTAACGAGTATAACAATTTAAACAAACTCATAAGTTAGCGAATCAGTTTTAGACTTTGGAGCATTTTTTCCTTTTTTCTTTTATATTTTTTTGGAGTTTCTAATTCTAACTACTTAGAAATCCACAAAATAGACAAACATACAGTAATTTTGAAGAAAATGTGACACAAGTGCAAATAAGTCCGTTCTGAGTATTTTGTCTGGGGCTTAACTGAACATAGATTCTGGAGATTAAAAAAAAACTGCTCCATATAATCAATATTTTCTAGAAATTTGTAGTTAGATTGAGGATCAAAGCAGACAAAGAAAAACAAGGACATAGAAAAGTGCGAAAAATTGAATGGAATATAAAATTAGATAGACTTATTTACAGATGTGGCTTGTGCAATCATTGCAATAATCTGAACTATTCATCTAGCAGGCCCACAAAATAATGTATCTACGAAAAAATAAGCTTGATAAGATATTTATAGGTTTGTCAAAAGTTAAATTTTAGTTTAAAAAACAGACGAAAGGACATTTTCACTTAAAAACTATTTGTCAGAATCCAGATAGTTCATTTTTGAAACAAAAATTCAATTTTAGACATACCTATCGATCTCCGATTAAGTTGATTTTTTGGCGTGAATACATTTTGCAGACTCTACAAAATGAACGGCTCAGATTATTGCAATGTATGCTCGGTGAAACCCACAAAAACTGGGGGCATGCGCAAATAAGTTTGTCTCATATAAAATATTCTCCATGTAAAGAATATAACCGTGATTCCAGAGGAAAGAAAAAGAGAACGGTGATGGACTAGTAGAATAGGGTCATAGGATGTAAAGCTATATTCAAGTAAAGCACTATTTTGTTTAATTTTGTTTTCAATTAACAGGTAGCTATATTAACATTGGGTAAAGATTTTAGTCAAGACCAAAACAAATATCTTATATTTTCATGACGAGTTTAAATTCTTTCCACGTGAGGTGGAATACTTATGGTTTCGGCTGCCACTATGTTGATCCCACCGTACATTCACTGCGGTAGTTTAAACCGTTTATTTTGTAAGACCGAAGAGTAGTATATCTACAAAAAATCAGTTTGATCGGATATTGATTGCTATATCAAGATTAAATTGAAGTTTATAAAATGGACGTCCCAATTCTGTCAATAAGTTTTTAAATTAAACTGTTCATAACTGTCTATTTAGGAACCAAAACTTTATTTCAATGTACTTATTTTTGTCGGATTAAATTAACTTTTTTAGTTAGATATAATATTTTGTAGGTCCTACAAAATAAACAATTCATATTACATAATCACATGGTGGGCTCCATACTGGATGGAGGAACCCCTGCAGTTTCCACTTCATCCATGTAAAAGTTCTTGTGCATTGTAGTACGGCATAATAATCATGTATGAATGTGCACACAATACATATCTATACTTTCCAAATAAGTTTAAAAATATATATTCCTTCCGTCCCATTTTAAATTGTAAAGACTCAAAAATTTATGTGTATTTTCCGTAAATAACAATGGGGTAATGTGAGGAACTGTGTGAAATGTCTAAAATATTTAAGTGTTAGATTATGTGAAGTTATGTGTGGAAACGGACTCAATTGCATTACACAAGTCACATTTAGATTAAGGGTGTAATTTTCCCTTTTGCTTTAAAGGGTGTATGTGGTGAGGGACACACACACACACACACACACACACACACCCCTCTTCTCCCTCTCTCCAGACGACTCTTTCTCCCTCTCTCCCTCCTCCATTGATTTCTCATTTAATCCTCCACAAAACCTAAAAAATCTCACACTCCAACCTTAACCCCTTCACAAAACTTTCGTGAAATCGGGCAAGCTACGCGTGGGTAGTGTTCTTTCATTCCGGGGTTGATAAAAGTTGTTGGTGGGATTTCATTTGGAAGACTAGGGCTTGTCTTTCATCTCTCTTGAAGCCCAAATCTCTTGGAGGTAGGGAAATTTCTATCATTACTAAGTATTTTCAAGTGCTTGTGTGTGGAAGTTACTCTCATTTGATCTAACCCTTTGATTTTGCTTGAAAACGCATTTCTAGTCATTTTGGTTGGGGTTTGTGTTTAATCTTGCTCTTGAATGAATTTCCTCATGAACTTGTTGTTGAATAGTCCTAATGTTGCCCTTTGTGTTGAAAAATTACTTGGGTTGTGTTGTTTTGAACTCCCACGAAAGCACCAAGAAAAGCTGTCAAAAAATCTGCTCGTAATGGGCTTGTATCAATACAAAAGGACCTTGTATCGATACCAGAGTTTCTGTCCAGAATTTGGACCAAGTGTATCGATACACTCTTCAAGTGTATCGATACAACTCTTCAAGTGTATCGATACAACTGGTCAATTTGGCCAGAATCATGCTTTTGTGATTTCTTTTGATTCTTTCGGGCATTTGCTTGGTATAACCATCCTCCAAATCTCGTCTCTTATTCCGGACCTATTCGCTTATGTGATTAGAGATTTGTTGAGTTTCAATGATTGATTAACCTTATGTTTTACGCTATGTGTGTCTATTTGATCGAATTTGATGGGAATTGTGGATTGAACTAACACCGCGGGGCATGGGTGACACGATGACACGAACATGTGGTTAATGTACTTAAAGATATTGAAAGTGAGAACGTGAAATGATTGATACGGGGTCGAAAGATAGCCTGGAATGATACTCGGTCCGTCCTATAGACGTGTCGCGAGGAATTACGCATTGGCCAAGGGGAAGATGATATGGGCCTCTATGGTAGCCCGAAATTGATACTCGGACCGTCCTATGGACGTGTCGCGAGGAATTTCTTTAAGAACTGATTAAATGAACGCATGACACAATGGTATGACGAATTGGACACGAACGAAAGGTGAGGTATGCGAAGGCACGTATTGGACACTCTTGACGAAAACCCCTTAACCCTATGAATTTGTGAGTTTGGATTCGATTGGTTTGCTTCTCTTGGAACATTGAGCATTGTTGTGTAATTTCACCCTCTCACCCCTCATCACACACTTGTATTTCATTATGTTTAGTCTTGGTAGACTTTTTCCTACTGGGCTAGTAAGCTCACTCTAATCATTTCAGGTACACAGTATGGAGTATGACATGGAATGCTTGATCCGTGTGCATGCATCTACATATTTTGAAAGCTAACATGGAAGAGTTATGGTATCATCTTTAGAACTTATATTTTTTAAAGGAGATGATCTTGTAACTCTATTTGATTCGTTCTTTTGACTCGAACTTATGTACTTATTTCATGGGTATGGGTACCCGTTTGACTTATCATGTAATTATTTTGACTTGGACGGACTTGTTATACTTTGACCGTGGACCTTTGATCATCCACGTGGATTTATCTTATCTATTTTATGTTTAGAAAATTGGGAGCGTTACATAAATGCTTACTACAGGAGACTGCATAACATTGACCTCAAAAAATGTAGTACTTGGCCTCGCCCCTAGCATGCTACCAGCGAGGTCTCGAAAAATGCACTGCAAAAAAATAAAATTTAAAATTTGTATATGAATTAAATTTTATTTACTATTGTCATGTCAGCACTGAATTACTTGTTCGAAGTTAAAATAAATAGTTCCTATTAAATTTGAACCAAATCGTTATACCCATGACAACAAAACATGCCTAGCCCATAGCCCAAGAGAGCCCAATACAAAATAAGAATAGTGGACGGCTGCGTCGGCAAAAAAAAAAGAAAAAAGAACAACTCGAAAAAAGAAAAAAAAATAGACTTGGGCAATTGATTAAGGGTGTTTAGTTAGCCTACTTAAAAATTCATTTCTCTTAGTGTAAAAATCTATTTTTGTCAGCCGTCCCATTTTAAATGTTCCCTTTGGGAATCCTGTATTTTTTGTAGACACTAAAAAAATGTATATACTCAATCCGTCCCATTTTAAATGTTCCATTTGGGAATCGTGTATTTTTGTAGACATTAAAAAATGTATTTTCGTAGAATATTTTTAAATTTTTTTTGCACCGAATTGAAGTACCTAATGAGCACTTTAATTTAATATAAAACAAATTATAAAATTATATGGAGAAATATATTTTGTAGGTGTTTGAAATTGCACGCATTCCTATAATGGACATTCAAAATGGGAGGGAGTATCTCTTTTGCCTAATCAGAAATTTTTTTCCATACAGCTTTGTATCATAGCTAGACACACTGTGTATTTTTGTCAGCGCTGAATAAAAATGCTGGAGTCGCCCCTGGTACTTGGCGTTCTTTATCTCCTTTTAAGGCTACTCATTTATATTGCAAAATTCCCTTAATCATCTGCATAATATTTACTTGCCTTTTGTTTTGCATCAGCCCAATGTCAATTCAACTTAATTCGGGCCATATGAAAACGAGCATCTTGGCGTTTTTTTTTCTCTCCTTTTAATGCTACTCATTTTGGAAAGTCGTTAGATTTAGAAATGCCTTACTCATCTATCTCGGTTTTGCTCGACAACAGAGACACTTTAAAGGTGATACAGTGAACATAGTTTGGCATAGGTATAGGAGTATGCGTTTAGTTTATCGGAACTTTTGGACATTCCGGTGTGCTATTTTGCGTTGTAATGATCTGCTGAATAGTGGAATACAGTTTTAACCCGCGGCGATTAAATCCAGTTCTGCACCTACTTAACGATTGAAAGAGTATTAATTAGGGAATCAAATATGGTGGGATCGATTTGTAAGCATGCAGTTCATTTCTAATGTCAAATTCGATTAGTTTATAGAAACACTAAATGAAGCATGAGTCGAGTTTGGACATTCGTTTACCTCTTTAATCGATATTGCAACCTCAGCAGGGGTCTTGTTTCTGTTGTTTACAGCATACATATTTGCTCTGCGGTGGTTTATGAAGTCATTCATGTCCTTCATCTTGGAAGAAGCAAGCAAATGGAGAGGTGTGTCATCTTCAACGTCTTTTTGATTCATAAGACTTGCCAACCAGTCCGTTTTTATGATATAGTCAATAACGCATTCTGCCCTCCTATCCACGGCAATATGGAGAATATTTTGTCCTTTACTGTTGACCATCTCCCAACAGTCTGGACAATGAGATAAGATCTCTTCCATTACATCATCATGGCCAGCTGCAGCAGCTATGTGAAGAGCAATGCCATTGTCATGCTTCTCTGTAGTAGGTATGTATCCAAGTGATTTGTTCCTTTGTAGTAGCTCTCTAACTACGTTCCTGTCCCCACAATATGCAGCGTAGTGAAGTGGTGTCCACCCTTGTGCATCTGCCATGTCGATTAGCTCCATGTTTCGGCCCAATAGCTTCATTATACTCCCTGAAAGAGAATCAAGACTTGTAAGCAGGCCGGTCCCAATGTTTGGATTGTCTATACCCGACTCTGAGCTTGGTTGCTCATTTATGGGGCCGACCCAAATATTTTGGAAACCAAACGCAAATTTAAAACATAATGCCCTTTGTTTTTTTTATAAAAAAAGAATTGGATATATGTGGAATACTAAAAGGTAAAAAGATTAAAAATTATATTTTAGCCTCGTAATTTAACTAAAATAGACTTCTAAACTTTTTTATACCATTAGTAAAAATGAGTCAGATATAAAAAAAGTACATTCTAATCATACACTACATTTTCTTTAACTAATCAAGTTATTAACATTAATTATAAGAACATTACTTTTAAAAATATTACTTTTAACAAAGAGTGAACACCTGAGTAGTTTTTGACACCGGAATGGGAAGAATAGGCTTTAAGGATATTACGCCGGTTGGTTTTGTGAGGTGGTATAAATGGGTTTGGGCCAGGGCTTCAAAGGAGCTGAGTTGGGTCGAGCTTCACATTGTTCGAGCTCAGCTCGCAAGAAAAAAGTATGGCTCGAGCTCGGCTTGCAATCTCATGTGTGCTCTCACGTGAGGGAATGCTGAAGGAAGAATGCTTGGTGGTATGCTTTATAGAGGTTTCTCCTGTTGTGCTTCCGGGTCACACACACACACCAACACACATAAGAAATTAGAGAAAAACTTCGTCGTACATATTCACACAATACATACACATGAAAAACTTCTCTGGGGAGCCACAACCGGCTCCCCCTCACACTCTCAGTCTGTCTCACTCACATAATGTTACCACCAAAAAAAAAAAAAAAAGACTACAAGAGTATTTATAATCCTACGGTTAATCTAAGGAAACTCTAGACAATCTTGGGCCTAAGTCCATTTGGCCCACACGGGGTGGATCCCAACAATCACCCCCTCCAACCCGAGTGGGTAAGCATTGTTCTTGCACCACCACCATCTTACCACGTCTAATCTGCCACCACTAACGAGCGCCTGTGTCATCAACCACTCTAGCTACATCGTACTCCCAAACCGGAATACTTTACCCGAAAAAATGTATCGTTGCAAGCTAGAATCCGGAGCTGATCATATAAACCAAGTACTGCACCCCCTTGCTTGGGATGCTCTCCATTCGCACACCTCCTGCCAAGGTGTATGCACTCCATAACGGAGCGCCCGCAGCTTCATCTAGCCGCGCTCTGCCACTTTAGCATCTATCATGTAAAGAGAATATCCGCAGTTACCCTCTGCCCACACCAAAAGCTTATTTCGCCAAATGATCTCACATATCACCTGCCAAGAGGCTGACTCCTTCTCTGACACCGCATCCCCCACCGAGCTACACCACACCCCCAAGCACCTGTGTCATTCCCAAATGAGCGTCTCCGCACCCCAACCGGGTACACTAGTAGAATGAATGTATTCCTGGAAGCTAGATCTTCCACGGTTGATCACAATCCTACACCTCCTAACTGAGATGCCTGCATCCAAAAATCGGGATGCTCCTGAACCGCCATCAATGAGAACAATGTACCCTGCATCCCCTTGTAAGGCTGTAACCCAGAAACAACATCTGCGAAAAAACCCGAGATGCATCAGTTCACCATCCATAACCTGTCTCTGAAAACCCCTAGAATGCCTCTCACATCTGAACTCGGATGACCTGCACCTCCAACCAAGATGCCTCTATCCGCATCCGCCAATCCATGAACGCATGTACCCATTCACGGGACACAATCCGTGACTCTAGCTTTGCACACCATGCAGCTGCATTTCCTAGAGAGGATTCAGTCATAAAATCACAGAAGAAAGAGACCCCCATGATACATCATCTCATCTCCATGTCAGTCCCTCTATCCGGAGCTCCCGTGAACATAACATCAACAACTAGTTGCCCACCGTCAACTATTCCACACACAATCTGATCCGGTACCCGGCACACATGTACGTCTCATGTATAGAATCCTCGTACTCCCGTGCCTATCCTTATGTGTCTTTGCAACTGCTGTTCATCCTACCCACGTCATAAGACACCCATACTGTTTGACCGTGCCTGACATCAGCTGCAACTGCCATTTCACTCCCACAAGCCTGTACGGTGCCCTTCATCCGTTAGACAGGAAATCACCATCCGATCAGCTCCTCCTCCACCCCGAATCAAAGCTACATCGCTAAATGATAGGTCTTTGAATCTCGATTGAACCAGACTGCCTCCGACCATTGTTGATCAACGCCGATCTCTGCGAAGTCTGTCCAATACTCGTAGTGTGTAGCTCTCCAACTCCGTTCGCCTTTTCAGCCACCTATCCGCCACTTTTTTGGTCTCCTACCACTCTTCGTCAGGTCACCCTGGTATCCTCATGCCTCCTGGTTCATCTATGTTTCATTCCTAGCTTTCCCAACACACCCTGGACTCCCATCGGATCTCCACGATCTATCGTTCTAGCAAGCGCCTATGTCACTGACCAGACGAGTGTCCATGCACCCCTACAAAAACCCAAAAGAGTGTATCCCTGCGTGGCGGCCATGACTGATCATCCCTGGTATGCCCCCGACTTAACAACATCGCATCTGATCGACTTGACTGTGTCTAATTCTCCTCAATCTCTCCGATGTATCTTGGACCACAAAATCTGACTCGAATTAGCCAAATCCAGCCCACCAATGAATCTGAAACAGTCCAACTATCTAGGAATAAGCCTCCTCACAACCCAAAATGCCTCCAAATGCTCAATTCCATCTCAATCCAGTAATAACACCTGCTTTTGAGCCTTTACACCAAAAACAAAGCACACAATTGGATTCAGAACGTCGAGATAGTCCAAATTAACTACTCACATGCGAAAAACGGAGTTGTATCAGCTCCAAAAATGCAAAAAAAACCAAGGAACCATTCTCTAAATAAGTCCTCCTGGCCCCTTTGGCCAGCCTTCTGACCCGTTGACCAGCCCTTAGACTGGATTCTGACCCTTTTGACCAGCAACAGATGACCCCTATGACATGGGCCTTCATCTCTTTGACCTTTAATCATGACACTTATGGACCTTTTCATCCGTAACCCAAACAAACAAAGGGGTCGCTAATCTGAACCCATACTGACGTGGCGCCACGTTTGCGTTGACCGGATGATGTGGCGTAGACCCAGTTTGACGCGGTATCCCTCGTTGCATGCTTACTTGGCGCTGACATGAATGACTGACATCATGCTGATGTCAAGATGACATCATCATCTTCAACCTTTTTCGAGAATGTGAATTCCACTGTGCAAGCGGGCCACCTCGATGTCGTCTGGCGAAAATCTTTATATCCCCGTCATCGTCTAGAAGAGAGGAATAAAACCACATGCTCCAAACTTTATTCCGATCACGTTTTGCAGACTGATACAGACCAGATCGCTCCGGCTTTACTCGTCGCCCTTCAAACTGCCCACACGCCCAACTTCAATGACGAAAACCGACTGTGAGCACACCATTGGACTCGTCTCAACGAGACGAAACTTCCGCGTGACTTCGGTTTTTTTCCCCGTTCTTGAATCTGGTGACCTCTCTCACTCCACCCGAGCTCTGATACCAATTTGTTGTACTTCCGGGTCACACACGCACACCAACACACACAAGAAATCTGAGGAAAACTTCATCATATATATCTACGCAATGCATACACATGAAAAACCTCTCCAGGGAGCCACAACCGGCTCTCAGTACTCCGGTGGATGCCACAATTGGCTCCCCCTCTCATTCTCAGCTTGTCTCACCCACATTACGCTACCACACAAAAAATAAGAGAGAAAAGAAGAATATTTATAATCCTAGGGTTATTCTATGGAAACATTAGACAATGTTGGACCTAAGTCCACACGGGATGGATCCCAGCAATTCCTCACACCAGGTTTTCATGTTTTTGCTGTGGACGACTTTTGTTAAGGAACTCTTCATTCGCCTTTACTTGTGGTTGTCCCACATCAAACCAAAGACCCACCAGGCGATGTGGAACTCTTCATCTGCCTTTACTTGTACTTGTCCAACATCCCACATCAAACCAAAGACCTACCAGGGAATGTTATACTAGAAATCATATCATACCGGCCGGTTCAACCAAAAAACTGTACCAAAAAGTTTTAGTATTTCATTTTGTATTGTCCCTTAATAAATGTATATTTTGAAAAATTAATGGATAAAAGTTTATACAAATATTGTTTTACCCTTTCTTAAAGTTAATGAAAAAAGAATTAATGGGTTAAAATGAAGAATAATTTTGAAAAGTGGTGGTAAAAATTGATGTGAAAAGTGTAAAATGGAGGTAAAAGAAAAGTTGATGTGAAATGAGTAATAATGATATTTTTTTAATAAGTTGAATTTACGATGCAACACACTTAAATAAGGATGGAGGGAGTACCCGAAAAAAAAAATATCGTTAATCATCTATAGTGTAAAATTCTGTCAAATTAAAACTCGACATGTGCGTTTTTAAATCTCGAAAATTGTTTGAGATTGATTCCAAACCAAATTTCAGAAGAGAGAAAATTCTTATTAAAAAAAAAAAGATATTCGGAGGAACTATTTTTACCACCCTAGTTTCAAAATATAGTACTCCATAATTTTTGGATCTCGTTTACAATTAGTGTTGGTGGTCTAGTGGCAAGGAATTTGTTTGGGAACCAGATGCTCAAGATTCAAATCCCAACAACTAATAATTGGTAGCTTAAGCTGGTATGTTACTTTGCGCAAAAGGTAAAGGGGTATGAGACTTGGATCGTCAAAATTTGATCCGGAAATGGGAGGTTCTTATGGTAAGTTTAATAAGGGGCCCTTATTGGAAGCTCATTGTATATATATATCTAGAAAATTAAAAAAATTTAAACTTTGCGTCCACCCCTAAATCTGAGTGGGGCCTACTCTAAACTTTGCTTCAAGTTACAAAAAAACAATTTTTCTAACAATAAATTCCGCAGTAGAACTGTTATACAAAGATATTAGTAACATACAAGAACTCGTTAAGTGCAATTGTAAGATTTCACATATTTTGCATGTTTTTATAAAATGCGATAACAATACATTAACAAATTGTTTCAATAGATTTAGATGGATTTATGTTTAATGCATGTTGAAACAAAATTTTGGAATCTTCATCGATAATTGTGCTGGCACTACATGTTAATTGGTTGCAAAAAATTGACGTAGCAAGCAACACACCTATATTTCCGGAAATTGCTGCTGCGTGCAATGCCGTTCTATCACAAGGGCCTGTATAAGCTGGTGATTCGCTGACCAAGATACTTTCAACCAAGGAATCACCATTGTTTCGTTCAGCAGCCAAGTACAATGGAGTTTCCCTGGCCTTGTTCGGGGGATATTGAAAATATCTATCCATTTCCGCTAACAAGCGAACAAATGAATTGTCTCCCTCCCGCACCGCTAAGTGCAAGGGTGTGTCCCCGTCTACATTTGTTGCCCTCAATATCTGTAGTCGTGTTCCACCACCGCTTTCGGGATCATGGTCTAGTTCTTCGGCACCATTTATGAGTGCTTGGACTACGTGGTAGTATTGTTCTCTTACGGCAATGTGAAGAGGATTCTCGCCTTTCAAATTCACCCGTCGTATCAGGTGGCAGGGTTTCTTTTTCAAGATCGTACCCACACACTCCGACTTCCCAAAGTGTGCTGCAACATGGAGAATGGTGTTATGGTTTGTGGTGAATTGGTTGTCAAATTGGTCAGTGTGTTGATCGAGGTACTCAACATCGCCATTCTTGACAGCCTTGTACAAGTTAGGATCCATGGGGTTGTGGTTTGGTGTAAGTTGGGTGTCAAATAGGTAAGTGTGTTGACTAGGAATACGATCCATGGTGATTGGTGAGTACTGCAAGCAGTGGAACTAAAGTTGGGGTATCTCCAGTAAGTTAAAATAAGGTGGAGTTAAGGAACTAATAGCATATTTAACTGTTTTTTGTGTTTTTGCTTCAAGGAAAATGCTAGAAGAAGACCAGTAGATTTCTGTTAAGGTTTATAAAATATATTAAATGTGTGAAAAATATATAAAAGTGGATAAAAATATATTGTAAAGTGTAAAAAGTATATTAAAGGGTGTGTTTATTTTTTTTTTTTTTGTGCTTAATGAAAGTCATGTGGACTTCTGTTAGCATGACCGTTGCTTCAATAGTGAACTTTGGGTGGAGCTAGTGTCATAAAAAATTGTGCAGTCCATGGCCTTGTTCGGTTGGGGTTTCCGAACCGGATTTTGAGAACCTTCTCTTGTTCGGTTTTCAAGGGTTTCCAAGGGTTTTTGAAAACCGGATTCTCTAATCCACAACCAAACAAGGTGTAAGTGTGTTTATCATATAACTATACATGGGAGAGAGAGAGAGAGAGAGAGAGAGAGAGAGAGAGAGAGAGAGAGAGAGAGAGAGAGGAAAAATGTGGGATATGGCTGATCTGGCGCAGCAGAGGAAGGAGAGAGATAGAGAGCAGAAGAAAGGAGAGAGAAAAATGTGGGCTAATTTTGTGTACTTTTTTATATTTTAGCAGCACTTTAATACTCCCTCTGTCCCAATTTGTTTGTCTCTTTTGGGAAAGTGAGTTTTTAAAGGGTGTGAAAATTTTGTATTTTATTTTCTGTTTTGCCCCTAAGTCCAGTCAATAATTACTGTGACCAATTTTGTGGGGCTACTTTGTTATATGAAACTCAAAACATATGCAATATGAACCAATTTTGTGGGACCTAAAAATGGGTCTCATACAAATGATCGGAGCCGCTTAATATTTTTAAAATATTTTTTTAAGGACCTCTGTAAAAAATTAGCTCATTCTAACATCGGTAAGGTTTCAATCGAATATTTGCCGAATTTCCTGTCAGTAAATTGGGCGGGCGCAGAATCGATCGAGTCATTATCGGTGTTAAAATGAGCTAATTTTTACAAAGGCTCTTAGAAAAAGATTTTAAGAATATTAAACGCCTCCGATCATTTATGTATGAAACCCAAAATAAGTACCACGGAAATAGTATACCCACAGGTTTTCTCCTTGATTAGTGCACAATTGCACATATAAAAAGTTTACTCCCAACAACTCCAAGACTCTCTCTGGTCCTTTTAAAACCTGGAGATATGGGATTCCCGGTCCCCCAGATGACTAATGACTGTAATATACTATAGCAGTAGGTATACTCGGTAGTTGATATATTCGATTATTTTTGTCTTAGTCCCAGAGTGTGAGAGTACCTAGACTACTATTATTATCTAATGACTAATATAATGAAATCACACTAAAATCCAAGAGAGCCATCAACGGTAACCATGGCATCATCGGGAGTGGCATCAAAGATAACCACATGCATCATGTACGATCCAATTTGCTTGTCCCATTTCCATGGGTGATTTGACAAAAAAAAAAAAAAAAACTTGTTTTTTGGTTTATTTGGGGGAATAAATCGAAATAAACCACAATGGTTTGACAAAAAAACAGGAGTTGTTTTTTTTGGGGAATAAATCGGAATAAACCACAGTGATTTGGCAAATAAACCACATGAGTTCTTTATAAACAGTGGAATAAACCACAATTTGAACTAAATGAGTTTTTTGGTTTATTGCTACATAAACCAATAAACCAAAAAACAAGTTTATTTTTTTTTGTCAAATCACCCTACTTGGGGATTCCAATTTTTTAAGGGGACACAATGATCACACCAAAAAGTGTTTAATTTTTTACTTATGCCCTTTCAAAAAGGTGATTTGATTGATGAAAAAAATAATATTACTACTTTAATTCAAACAAAAGGGTAATAATGTAACTTTATTAACTTTTTATTACTACTTATTTTGGAAAGTGGACTAACATTTTTTATCTTGTCTTCAGTTCAAAAATACGATCCAAGTTATTTACTTTGTGGATCTTGCCGTAAGCTATATTCTTGTAAAATGTTAAGTCATTCGAAAATTGGCAACATAGTAAACAAAAAATACAACTAAAAAACGAGCTCTAAGTAAAATGTTGGTTTAGTGAGCCGAATCCACTTAGGTTCAGGTTCGGCTCAAGAACGAGCCTAATATTGAAGTTCAAGCTCAGTTCGTTTAGTAGTTTGAATGAGCTCTTACTGAATCGAGTCTCGAATAGTTCGCGAACGATCCAGTTCATTTACAGCCCTAGTCGGTAGCATTGTTTATCGACCCCGCTCCTTGCTACTTAGTACATTTGCCCACTCCGTTGGTTTTCCCACCTAATCGTTCACTTGTCAAGAAAATATGAGAAAGAATAAGAAAATCAATTTTCCTATAACTTTTGGGGTGTTCATTTACCAGACAAATAATGGGATCCACAAAAATATTTTTTCCCCTAAGACTCTTTTTCCCTCAAAATACATCCAGCAAAAAGTAAGAAATTATGTGTCATTGGAAAATTTGCTCCCGCGAATTACACTTCCCCGGAAAAATCCTTTATTCCAGGGAAAGCAAATTTTCCTTTCATTTATTTCACTTCACTTCATTTCACTTTTCTTAGGATTAAATTTCTCGAATAATATTATTGACAAATGAACAGAGCCAACAGAAAAAATTTCTTTCAAACATCCTTCTAGATTGAAATTGTACTCTTTAACAAAAATTTTAAGGGAAAATTTCAAAAAAGCATCTGATCTTTCATCTCAATATTCCATAAACACCTATCATTTGACTTATTTCAGTTAGACATCTATGCTATTCATCCATTATTAAATTGGGTGGATGGAAAATGCCCCCGTGGCATGCTTGAACGCTGAGATGGCAAAGGATGCTCTGAGATGGCCAATACATGCTGAGATGGCAAAATACTCTCCTCTCTCTCCCTTGCACACAGACACACATACATGATTACATGCTCTCTCTCTCTGAAACCAGATCAACCCAATGAACAATTGCCCAACTCAAAGAACAAAAAAATGTACCAAACCAGCCATCACTCACAAAGAAAATCATCAAGTGCTCCTCGTAACAGAAAAGTTTTGCCTATCAAACAAAAATGGCAGAAAGAGTCCAATTGGTTTTCCCAGTCCAATTTGAGAAAACAAAGTATACCAATCGCCTAAGCTGTGGTACTTGAGAGTGACAGTAATCGAAGCTCAAGATCTTCTCATTGGTTCGAATTTACCTTTGTTGACGGGATTGGAAATACGAGTCAGATCTCAGCTAGGGTTTCAGTCGGTACGGACGCGGCGAGGAGTGACTAACAGCCACTCTACGACGTCGTTTTACTGGCACGAGGATCCCGTTTTCCTCATCGGTGAGTCATTGGAAGATAATCTGATACGAAAAATTGGGGCGGGTTCCCAATTTAATAACATGTGAATAGCATAGGTGTCTAATTGAAATAAATCAAAGGATAGGTGTTTATGGAACATTGATGTGAAAGATCAGGTGCTTCTTTGAAATTTTTCCAAATTTTAAATTTAATGTTGATTTGTAACCACTTGAGTTTAACAGAATTCTTTTTGTGCGTCTAAAATGGAACATCTACTAGCTTCCATTTTTAAATGTGTTGATTCGTAAATCCAACTTATTAAATAAATTTCTTCATTATGCTTTTTACATAAACTTTTACACCCCACACATCAACTTTTACCTCAACTTTTCAAAATTATTCTTCATTTTTACCCATTAACTTTTCAAAAGGAAAAAATAACAATAACAATTGTACAAAATTTTACCCATTAATTTTTTAAAATACACATTAATCAAAGGACAGTCCAAAATGGAATACCCTACTTTTATTTGGGAACGGAGGGAGTATTATTTACGATTTGAATTTATCTTACAACAAACTCCGTCACGCTTGATCAACCTCATTTTTATGTCAAGATAAATCTTTAGGGATATAATACGTTGATTGAAATCTGATGAATATGAATTTCGGCATGGTTGATGGCCTCAAGAGAATCTAAAGTAAGTCGGTTTTGATAATCGAAGTTGACCGAGAAAGAGCTTATTTGGGCGAAAATTGGACGGTGCAATCTGTTCTAGGGACCGAAGAAGAGCTGCTCCATACTTATTTAATTAAAAATCTGATAAAATTACTTACGTTTCATATAGGGTTTGTGTCCTTCTATTGGGTTTCATCGGAGATTTATCCCTAGATATTTGTTTAGAGGAGTACGTTCTTGCTTTGTACTTGAGCGGAAATGTCAACAGTTTTTTGTCGTTCACGACTTTAACAATTCAAATCTCTATGCCATATCTCAATAATAAAATGTTAAGGTCGGTTTATCTCAATAATAAAATGTTAAGGCTGGTTTCAATCGTTTTCTTTGCTTGTCATATGGATTGAAGGGTTATCTTGGCCAGTTGATATATGTCAATAGTTTTTTCTCGTTTCCTGCTTTAGCATTTCCAGTCTCCATACCATATCTCAATAATAAAATGCCCCTCTTTCAACGAAAATGTATTTCTCCAAATAATTTTTGAATTAAGACATCAAATGCCCCTCTTTCTACGAAATGTTATTCTCCCAATAAATTTCGAATTAAGAAAGTAAGATCACCTGTCTCGATTTTTTTCCTCACTTCCTTCCATCATCTTGCCCTTTCTTCAAGAAAATATCGCTATAATGTCTCAAAACAATTTGGATGGTGGAGTTAACTAATGAAAGGTTATTGTAAATGTTCAACTTCGCTCCTAGGGATTGATGAAAAAAAGAAAAGTATATATATACTAGTGCATGCCCGTGCCCATACATGAAGGCAGTCGAACAATCGAAGCACTTAAATCAATTGCCCAAGCAACAACAACAACGGCAAATGACAATAGAGAACAGAAGGTAGCAACAGAAAAAAATCCCGAGATGTAGACAAAATGAGAGTATGGAGGGGTATGGAGATGAAATTATCCCAATATGCAAGTTTAATTTGTTTGGGTAAGAAATCAGTCACCATGAGCTCGACATGAAAAAAATAATTTTAAAAGAGAACAATGAACATCTCTAAGCCTTGCCGAGACATGAAGAACCAAACATCATTTTCTCAGATTGTCATCACAAAATAATAACGTACCCTTAGGATCGATAAAAGCGTAGATAGGATGTTGAAGTTCTTAGATTTATGCTAAACAGGTGAAGCATTAAGCATTTACCAAATAAATAAATAAAAAAAGAAGGGGTAAAAACATTCTTATGGAAAGAGCAAGAGCCGAGGGGATGATTAAGGCTGTTCAGGTTGGAAGAGAAGGCTTGTGTGTATCTCATCTTCAATTTTGTAGAGAATGCCTTGAATTTGGCTAAGGCATGATTTGAACAGAAAGATCCTGAGCGCTACACCATTTTAGGTGTAGCGCTACCGAGTGAATAACTTCGGTTTTTAAACCATCTCGAGCGCTACACCATTTATGGTGTAGTGCTACCGTGAGACTATCTCCTGTTGGTTTCCTACTCGGATTAGGGTTTTCTATAACTTGGTATATATAGCGACGGAACCTTTAGGGTTTCGTATCCTGTGAGCAACTTCTGATTTTCTTGGCCTCTCTAGAGTTATGGAACATAGCCGGCTCTTTGTATCTCTTCTTCACCATTGTTAGTGAACTCTCTCTCTCCTCGCCCGTGGACGTACCTCAATCTTGGGGGAACCACGTAAATCTCTGTGTCGTGTGATTGCTTGTTGG
>JAXBDA010005720.1:0-23394 GCA_036023075.1 Gaultheria prostrata
CAGATGAATCATCCATTCCACTTGTTTTATCTTCCTCACTCCCACTGCCATCATAATCAGGGTCACTTTCATCTGAATCCACCTCCCCTTCATCATCTGGTTCCTCTACCCCTCCCTCTTTCTCACTCTCACTGTCATCTGGTTCCTCTATCCCTCCCTCTTTCTCACTCCCACTGTCATCCCCAAAATCAAAAGGGTCATCCACATAAACATGTATTTCACTACCAACCCCATACATGCTAAACATTTCTCTAATATTTGTCTCACATTGTAACTCACTGATGATGTGATTAGTTGGAGTGACTTGTGGAAGCTTGAAAAAAACTTTACTTTGTTTGGAACATTCCATCCCACCCAATACTTCAAGTAAGTCATACATATGGAATCTGTCATTGTCTAGCACTCTAGATGTGGCCATTACCCCACCTTCATAAGACACTTGTGGTCCATCCACTACTAACCTACCCCTTACATGAATCAATAGAGTAATAACTTTGTCACCCATATTGACAAACTGCAGAACATTCCAAACAAACAAGGGTCCAACAAACAATAAGTAACTGTGTACAATAATGTTATTAGACAGTGTGTGGAATTTAAAGTAAATCAGACAGGGGGAATTATCCAGCTAGGAAACAATAGTGACAGAGGGGGACCACTGTCTAATAACAACACGATTTAGGGTTAAAGGGTATAGTGATTATTATAAGCAAGGAAGCAGCTTTTAGGGTTAAAGAATTACCAACACAGTCGCAAGGGACCACCATCTAGGGACCAGCATTAGAGTTAAAAAAAAATGGGTCTGTGTGTGTATATATATATATGCAATCACCAACTTTTAGGGGACCACTATCTGTATATATAAATATACACAAACCCATTTGTTTGAAAACTTGGGTTCTTCGTTTGTAACAAATATGAACCCTAAATTTTTTTCCAATCCTTAAAAACGAACCACGAAATACAGATGTAGGGTTTATTAGGGATTAGGGTTTGTAAATGTACCGTATTTGCTTCCAAATTAGAATCGTATTTCGAAATCAGAGTCGTATTTTGCTTCGAAATTGGAGTCAGTACCCAGTCGTATTTCGCCAATTTGCAGCTGGGTTTTGAAGTCGACCAATTTTCACTTCAAATCGACCAATTTGCACTTCAAATCATCGACCAAATTTTTGAGATGAGATCGATCTAGGTTAGGGTTTTCTTTCATCGTAGAGAGAGGAGACGAGAGAGAGAGAGTTAGATCGTATTTGGGGGCTGCAAAAGTGAAAACCCTAACTCCCCAACCCTTATATATGAAGGGGTATTATGGTCAGACCACTTGTTTTTTAGACGCCGTTTGGCCTTTCACATAGGTTGAAAGATGAGAGGGTGTTGTTGATGGGTTTTAACGATGAGGGGGTGTATGTGTGGATGCGTGATACATGAAGGGGTGTAAGTGATTTTTTCCCAAAATTATTAAGACAAAAAAAAGAAGCATAAAACAGACAAATTTCTTTGGATTCTTTTTTGTCTTTTCTGAGCTTTTTTCAAGTTTGGTTCGTGTTTTGTACTTTTCTAATTACTCTTGTCTTGTCGAAATGGATAAATAATGCAAAGAAATTTATCGAAACACTAACCAAAGAAAAACCAAATGAATGAAAACAAAACTAGGCCAAACTACTAACTTAGCAACATGGCATTGTCCATGCGAAAAGAAATCCATTACATCACTGTTTCTATTAACGTAGATATAACAAAAGTCATCCAAAGTCTAGCGACGCAGTTTCCAGACGCAAGTCCAAACCAAGTCCGAACATAAATGTATTTATAGCCGTCCGATGTGTATGGGCATACAACCAACTCTGAATGCAGTTATGTCCAGAGTTGAGTTTTAAAATTGTGTTTGTAGCATTGATCGGTCAAAAATAAGTGTTTGGGTGGCAAATAACACATAAAGTGCATCCCTTACAAACACAAACTCCCTCCGTCCCTTTTATAATGTAGACATTTCTATTTTGGGTTGTCTCTTAATAAGTGTGTATTTTGAAAAGTTAGTGGGTACATTTCCTATTTTGCTCTTAAAAATAGATTCTTTTTTGAAAAGTTAGTAGGTATTATCATATTTATAAGGATAGTAATGGAAAGTAGATATAAAAGTTGTTGTGGGAGAAAATAAATTAGAATTACGAGACAACACACTTAAAAATGGACGGAGGGAGTATTCTAATCCTTGTCCATAACCGACAAAACTGGCACGAGGAATGACAAGCAGTGGTTGTTGTCTGGAATATTTATATATGCACGATATTTGGATTATCAAAATTAGACAGGAGTTTCTGCCATGTTAAAAACATGGGTATTTTGATCACAGAAGTCTATAATTAGTAAATTAATGATTTTCTATGTGAATCGAACAAATATTTTCGTGTCACAACTAAACACCAATTGAACAAATCATTTTTCGGGGAAAAAAAAGTCTCTATGGAAATGTTTTTTCATACTAACACGTTTTCCACCCGAAGCAAACAGAGGAATGTACAGTAACTGCACAAAATTCATCTCTTCCCAGCACAGAGCCTGGCAGACGCAGGTTTTCATCACTAAAAACCAACATCTATGTGCAACCAACACACAAACATATCTTCAGTAAACAAAAGAAAGCATGAAGATAAATCAAATTTAAGAGAAGTTAGGTGCACTTTAAGCTTCAAATATGAGGCACAGATCTAAACCACAAAAATAAAGCATGAAAATCGAGCTTACAAATCAGCAACAATTCATGCAGTGTGGAATCCACGGACTTGACCTGGGTTGGCCATATCGGTCATGTACCAGTAGCTAAGAGTGGGAAGAAGAACACAGACGCACACATCTAAAAAGAGGAGATGCTTCATCTATCTATTTGACAGAGAGATTACGCAATCAAATATAATTACATACATGTGATACATTATATGGAGCAGCTAAGCCAACAAACTGATCAATGAAAAATCATATAGTTAACATAAAAAAACACAAGATGGGCGCAATTTCACAAGATGGCAACCCCAAGGGGTTGGCCAAGTGATCTTGGCCTGAGACTTAGAGTTTTGCTCCCACCTAAGATCTCTTGTTCAACTCCCCTTGCCAGCATCTCTAGGGCCACCTCACCCCCACGCGTAAGTGTGTGAAAAGGCTGTGAGAGGGGCTGTAGGGATTAGTCCGAGGTGCGCACAAGCTGGCCCGGGACACCCTGCATTATCAAAAAAAAAAGAACAAAGAAAGAAAGAAATTCACAGGATGGGCGCAATTTCCACGAGGTGTATAGGCAAGTTCTCCTCGTTGAATCAGATTTCGATGTTTATTAGCTTTACTTGAGCATAGACGAATGGAACTAGCTTTGAGCTGAGGCTGCAGGGTTGTTATTAGGCAAAGATGCTAAACCGGAGCCAGAATCTGGTGTTGTATCCTCTTCCCCGGCATGCCGAACAAAATCTTCAGGGGACATATGGGTACCATGGCATGCACAAACAATCTTGATTTCGGTTGGACTAAACCTATAAGTGACGCCAGAAATTATCCTACCGTTGGGGCCCGGACCCTTTGTGGAAACCCATGGTAGATTCGGTTTCGAACCACATCCCCCAAATTTCAGGTCTGCAGCAATACCTGGCCTTATAGATGGTAATTCAGAAATGAAACCTTCTAATCTTGGTTTATCAGATTCACCATTTGCTCCAAAGACCGTGGTGCCTCCCTTAACACTGTCTTCTGCCTGATAAGATGAGCCTCCATCATTGCCATGCAGTTTGCGATCGCCTTTGGTCTGTTCTAATGCCGTCCCGTTATACTGTGAAGCTTCAGATGGCTTGTGCATAATTCCCGGCATGGCAGCTACATCCATACAGTGAGGTTTAAGTAAGGAAGCTCGTTTGCAGGCATAATCACAAACTTAGAAAGCAGTGACCGCTAGAGAAATCACGAATAGGCAATACAAATTGGAAAACAAACTTGTTCATCAGGATATCAGTAAGTCATTGATAATATGCAATAACAGTATGCCAAAATGTAGCTTGAAGAGATGGATTGATATGAATCAATTGCTTCAAACTTCAAAACGAAATTCCTCTCAGGAAAAAATCCATTGCATACACGACAAAATCCTGAAATATGGATGCCACACCACTAAATTCATTATTCCATAAGAGTTTTTTTTTTGGCTAGGCATTTTATTCCGTAGAGTTGACCCTATCAATTCAACAGCACTAATTAAAATGACCGGTCATATATCCTACCCTGCAAGATGAAAAGAATTAATCCAAACTGAGATTTTGACAAATAGTTTCTTACAAATAAAAAATCATGTTTGGCACATTTAAGCGTATAGGGTATCTGTCTACCATTCGGCCAATTATCAAAGTACTTCCAAACCAACTAAATTGTCAACGAACCCACAAATTATCTACAGGGATTGTCTGCCGTTGGGAAACCTTAACAATAAAATTCCATAACTCTTTGCATGTATATCTAGTTATATATACAAATGCCTACGGTTTGGAGTTCCACCGCGCATTAACAATAGAATACCAATAATGCATAGTTACCGTCAGCAAAATAAATTAAAAAATTAATAATGCATAGTTACAATAAATTTATGTCATGTCAGTAAATTAGTAAGCTGAGTTACGCGGCTAAATACATGAATTCAAGGACATAAAAGCACGCAATACCAAACCAAAAAAAAAATTGGGATTAGCATACTTTTAAAATTTACATAAAGAAATACCCTAAACTAGATTTGAAGAAAAAATTACTTTTATATTTGAAGAAACTCTAACAACAAACTTTTCACTTATTCTATACAAACATAAAAGAACAACATAACAAAGTTGAGAATTTCAAAAAGGTTGGGCCCAAGGTGTAATAGGAAATAAGTAGGAGTGCTTCACTTCGACAGTTTTGAAACAAGTCTAGAACACACAGCATTAGGGTGCCAGTGACACCAGCAAAATCAGGTAGCAGGTACATTCACATTTTTGTTTTAAACAGATTTCCTCATCTAGTACTATGGAGTATCTTGCTGTGCAAGACTATGGGGCTTGGCTACTTGATTTTCACATATTGTACAAATAAAGTACCTAAGGTCAAGATAGGAGACATTTTTATTGAATCCCAACACTTTTGCAAAACGATTATGACATACGAGATACAAATGCTAAAGACCGTTTTATTGACCAAACAGGGAAAATTTAATTGATGACTATTTAGTTTTTACTACTCGAAAGACCGTTTAATTTTTGTCAGAAATGACAAATTTATTAAATACCAACACTTTTTAAAACAGTTACAAGTTAGGATACGAGAGATTTTTGTCAAGATAGGAGAGCTTTTTATTAAATCCCAACACTTTTGTAAAACGGTTACAACTTACGAGATATAAATGCTAAAAATGGAAACCAACAAAATATTGACTAACAAGCAAAACCACTTGAACATCAACTTATGGTTACATTTACAACAGTATGTTTCATTCATCATTTAGCGTCGTTAAAACCGTCAGAAGAATGCCTATCATAGATGATACAATGGGATCCAATGCTCCCTCAATAAATGACCTGAGTTCGAACCCTGACTATCTTGTCCGACATCATTTAGCACTTACTCCACACTGTAGCACCAATTGGTATATCTAAGAGAATAGATTTTATTTACCTGAGTTTGGCGAAGGTCTACCCACATAAGATGGATTGAGCTGTTGTGGATGAGAAGCCAAACCTTGGGAGTTATCCTTGTCCAACACTGGAAGCTGGACAGGTGAATAGCCAAACATCACAGGTAAGTTTCCAGGCATCACATGTTGAGTCCCAGATCGCTCACTATTTGCCGCACCCATCACTTGAATCATGCCAGGTAGAACACCGGTTAACCCAACGGAGTTAGAGTCCCTCGCAGGTAACGAGTAAGGTGCATTCAATATGTTTACTGATTGTGCCGGGAAGGTTACACCATAGGGCATGGGCATGTTCCCAACTTTCAATTCCTTTCCACATGAAATGGTAAACTTGTTTTGCGCCTGGAAGTCCACCATACTCGACTCAACAACTGTGTGAAACTCCTTTGACACTTCGGATGGGCCAATGCCCCTTATGTACTTTTTAGGGCCATCGTCATGCTGTGGAACCAGCCTTGAGGTTGAACCATCAGCTTCAGAGTCTGCCACATCCTCATTTTCAGCAGTTGAACCGTCATCTGTATTTATGGAGATATATGATGGTCTTGACTTGTCAGGAAAGTCGGCATTTTGAGAATCTCTGTCATGCTTCTTTTTATTGCTTATCTCATCAAAGAAACTTTTCCGCTTGTGACCAGTCTCAGGCCTTTTTTCCTCATCAACTTCAGCACCTCTGTTATCATTTATGATCCAGAGTCCTCTTCCATTCAAGTTCTCAGAAGCATCTGCATCGGCAGCAGTACTGGGGAATTTATTACTCAAGCTATCATCAGGTTTTACCGGATCACTTCTTTGAGACCCCATGCAGGATTCCTGTTTCCTAGTGCCACCTTCAAGAAAGTTTTTGAAGTCATTGATCAGTTTGTTGCTTCTGTCGCTTTCGTCTGTACTAGTATCCAACGAGTTATCACTTTTATCCTTAGCCTTGGCAGATGATCGGCCCCAAGATAGACCCAAGCTAAGCTCAAGCCCATTCTCATCTTCCATTTTGGTAGAAAAGTGAGTCAATTCAGTTTACTGTAAAACCCCTAAGACTTCTTTTATCGTATACCTTGCCCAACTATATAAAGGATCTTAATAACCATCTCTTCGGAATACACCTGCAAGAGAAAGCTCTCTTCTGTCAATACAAAAAGAATAAAAGTAAAGATTGTTCTGTGGTGGCAGCACTAACAGAAAATTTACAGGGACGTGTGTCACGGGTCACCCTTGATTTACATGATATACCCGTGATCCTTGCACATTTGTCCCTATCTACTGTGAGCTACCGAGTAACGAAGTTGCCGTCGTTCAAGCCATTACTACAAGCAACTTCAAGGATCTAGTAGGAGACCCTCCTACTAGATAATTATACAAATGTTGTACATTAGTTTTATTTACACTTTTAGTCCCTTTTTATTACACTTTTAGTCCTCCGGCTCCTCGGACGACAAAACGTTTCTTCGTGCCACATGGGGAAAATCCCATTTTGTAATATATAGGGAGGAGTGTGAGGTATGATCTTGACCTCTAGTCTCTTGTAGCCTTTTCTTACTTGTAACTAGTTTACTAGTAGTGATCTCCAGTGATTGTAACTCTTGAATTGATCAATGAGAATGAGTTCTTTCCTTTGAGTTCTAGTGCATTTACGTGTTGTTTGATCAAGTCACTACTTGCAAACTCAGTTACTTGATCTTGTTTGCTTGCATTTCAAACATTTGTGGGTGAGCATGGCGGACTAGCAAAGGAGTTTGTCTAGTGCCACACATGCCCTTGAGCCGTCGTGTGACAACACGGCATGCATGGGTAAGACGCTCATATGCACCGCTGTCCGATCATATGTACCGTATGAGCATCTCAAAAACCTAAACTTACCAAACCACACGTTATCTCATAACCTGTCGATTCATTACCAGACAGTAGAACATTTAGAGGCACAAAATCTTAATGTCTTCAAGAAGATAGTTGAGCAACCATCCTCTTGTAGTTAGAACCAAACAATGGATCCAAAGGGGGCATAGGGAAGCAATCCCACCCCTCAAAACTCAACAAAACCTTGTATTGTCCCAACGATCTAAAAGACAATTGCGGAAGTATATGGGTTTATACCCCAAATTATGGAAATTCGCACCCCCAAGTCTTGGATCCTTCCCGTCAGAAAGATCATGATTTCAGCACAAGGGACTTCATCCATGTCGTAACGTGTGATAATGACTCAAAAAGACTCCGTAAATGGGAATAGCATAAATCATTATGTTAATCCTCTGACTAATCACAATAAATTCAAAAACCCCATCAATGAGAAAACCTAAATTACTTTGCTAATCCCTTGACAAAAATTACAACCCAACTGACGTTATTAATTGAGCGAGCTAACTACACAAAACGCAATTGGAAAGATCTCCTATCAGAAAAGAAGTAAATTAGTTAATAATCCTCCAAACTTCAACTCTTCAAGTTAAGAGACTTCATTTACATACCATTTAGAACACCAACCACAATCAATCAGATGACAAATCAAGATTAAACCCCACAGGAGACAAAAAGATCATCAAATTCTAAAGGAAACAATTGTGACATCTGGAGAGATCTCCGACCAACCAATGAAATTTGAATATTAAAGCGTGGAAAATTGAAAAAGAAAGAAAACCCAATTCAGATGTCACTTCATCAATGCAAAGCCTGAAGTTAATCCATCAAAAGACACCAAAACAATCCAAACTTTAAAGAGAAACGTGTACAGCACGTGTCTACCATCTTTTTCTTAGCCAGTTGTTAATAGAGGGGGGGTGGGGGGAAGAAGTTGTAACAGAAAAGGGGAAGTTCTGGTATAAGTAGTGGAAGGCTGGAAGATTGGAGGTTATCGAAGAGTTGTTTAGTGCAATTGGAACGAGAGCTTCCATATTTGTGAGGGACGAGAGTTCCCATTTCTGTATTCACATTTCTCAATAAAATTCCCAGTTTCTTCTTCTTTCATTGTTTACCATTCCTGATTTACTTCACTAGATTCTCAAAATCATCACAGACGTATCAGAACCCCCCATTCTACCTCCCTCCTTGCTCCAACCCAGAAACCCCCTTCTCCCTCCTTATCACCACAACATGAGCTGCTCGTCTAGCTACACCAACAATATTCAATTTTTATAACCCCTAAAATCGTAATCCGAGTGAAATCCATGCCACCAGACAGATTTCATGCCAAAATCATACTCAATTCCATTAATTTATGTAAGAGACAAAAAAAAAACTCCAATTTTTAAAAACCCTACATCAAACTTTCAGACAAAAAAAAAAACCCCAATTTTTACACAAAGAAAAAAACCCTAACATCGTAATCAGTTAAACATAAAAAAATTTAACCAAATAACTCCAATCGTACATATGCATGGCCCAATTCGTCCCAATATTTACAAGAAAAATTGGTCCATACAGAAAGAGGAGTTCACTACTCAAAATTTTAGGGTTTCTAGTGATCGAAAAGTTTAACAGTGAACTGAAGGGGTGGCGAATTCAAATACTCACGTTTTATCGGTCGAAGCTTCAACATCCCCAATGCTCTGTCTTTCGAAGAAGCTTCAACGTTCACTGTTCATGGAGATCGCTGAGTTCATGGAGATCGCTGTTCATGGAGACCACATACCGGTTAGAGAGAGGGAGGAGGCTACATCTATCAGATGGATGGCGGAGAGAGAGAGGAGAAGGAGGAAGTCGGTGTAGGCGATCGGTAAATTTCAGTGACCTCCCTTGGGTTTCTGATAAATACAATGACCTCCCCTCAAGTTTCTGAATATAACGCTGATCTTCCCTGGCAGCCTTTGTTTTTTTTGAAAGGCAAAAAATTCATTAATCACTAAAAGAGATACAATGATTAACAGGAGCAAGGAGACACTAAAACAAAAATGCCTAGTCCGAGACCCAATTCTCGATTGGTAAGAAGCCAACCAAAGACACCCAAAGGGCCAAAGACTACACCTAATGGGCCGAAACTCATACCCATAGGGCCACAAAGAATTAAACCTACAGCGCTAAAGACCGGCCAACAACCTCCGCTGCCCACCCAAATGACCACCTACAAAAGGACGAGCACTGCCACACCGTCGGCGAGACCCAGTAAACAAGCCCATGTTGCCTCTCCACCAAAGATCGAATAAGAGCACCAGCGACAAACTGAGCTCACCATTAAGCCGAACTGATTCCTCCAAGAAAGGAAACCGCCGTTGGCGGCGACCAGAGAGGAGGTGAGATGGAGAGAGAAGGCGGCCAGAAGGGGAAGATTTGAATAGCAAAAGTGGGAGGAGATGAAAGAAATGGCCTAGGGGGGACGGAAGGAGGTGACGGTTTTCCAAAACCCTAGCGGCTGGAAAAAGATATAGAGAGAAAGAAGTTTATAAATACTACTCCCTCTGTTCCAAAATAAGTGTCTCACTCTCTCTCTCTCTTTCCATTTTTCAAATAAAAAAATTAAGTACTTCCGTGTATCATGTTTCGAACTTTTTCGCACTGAATTAAAATACTTTAATTTGGTGCGAAAAAATTCGAAAAACGATTCACAGAAGTATTTAATTTTTTCATTTGAAAAATGACACGACTTTTGGTAGTGGACACTTATTTTGAAACGGAAGGAGTATAAAGTTCCTGTTTGCCTTTCTGTTTTAACACCATCAATGGATGAACTGCTTTTACCATATTGGCATTTTTTGTATCAATTCATCTCAAGTCAACTGTTGGCTCACGGCAATTCCGGCCTATCCGATCCATCCCCACCCCATTCGGGTTAGAGTTTTGGGGAAAATGCAAATTTAGGTGAGGGGTGAACAAAACCCTCATTCTGATTGGTTGAAATAGTGTGGGGTCCATGAAATCAACACACTTTTTGATAAGTATGACATCATTTTTTGGTGGAATCTATACCATTTCAACTAATCAAAATGAGGGTTTTGTTGACCCTCATTAGGTGAGGGTGAACAAATTTTCACTCGATTTTTTCGGGAACCGGGCCGGATTTGGAGGTGAAAATAAAAAAGGATCGGGCATCGGGTTGGAAACGGTTTTACATACCCTCGATCCGTTTCCCAACTATATATATTATTCACATTTAAGCCCCTAGATTTATTGTTAATTACTAGCTAGGATTTCCCACTATATACATTAGTAATACACTTCATTATTTCCCAGTCTTCACATACTTAAACACAGCGCCTCCCTACTCCCCTGCTCGGCTCTTCTCCAGCGTTCCACTTTGTTTGACAGAGAAAAAATCGGGTATTTTTTCATATTTTTTTTATTTGTTTTCTTTGATGGCTGGGTAGGGGATGGTATAGTCGGTCCCCCCCCCCCGATCCCTGCCCCTCCCCGATCCCAGCACCTCCCCGCATCCCCATTCACATATATAACATATATGTATATTATATTATATGTTATATTTAAAGTTTATAATTAATTTTTTTTTTCGGGATAATTGGATAAGTTACTCCAGTACTCCCAGTCTCCCACTAGTCCACTTTACTTCTAAACTTTATGGTTACGTCAAAAACAGTAACTCTTTTATGTGCTTCTGTTAGATGCTCGCAAAGACTAAACCTCTTCGAGATGCTCGTTTATTGCCAAATTCTTAGCCTTTTGCTTGAAAACACAAGTATTTTTACATTTCACTTGTGCTAAATCTGGTGATGTAGTTTTTCCATGGTCATGGTATTTTCTTCTCACAGGTAAGACGGGCAAGCAATTTTAGTACAACACTAGAGGTGTAGCGGTCCCTCTGTCTCTATTTTGTTTGGGATGTTTCTTTTTTGTTCATTTGACACGAATTTTTGGATCCCCGATTCCCCGTATTGGGACGGGGATGGAGGTTAAAAAAAAATCCCCAATGGGGATCGGGGTGGGGATGGGGATTGAAATAGATCGGGGATGGAGATAGTGAAAGGTGGTTTGCCAGTATTTAAGTGTGTTGCATTGCGCTTGAAGTTTTGAATAGCAGTAGCGGGGTCTGTTTATAGTATTGGTTAGGTGAACAACATTGGAAATGTTGAAGGATGCGTTAAAGAACTAGAAAACCAATTTCTGTATTAGCATAATAAACCTGAGGAACTAACCCTTTCAAGGGGAAACAATTAAGAATCATCTGGTAATTCTATCTGCTTCCTTTTGTTGTTTTCGGGGATATGAGCAGGGTCGGCCTAAGGATTTGGAGTGCCCTAGGCCTAGTCTAAAAATTGTGCCCTAAGCGAACAACACTTAAATAAATTTTTCAGTAACAATCCCAATACGAGAAATCCAAAACAACATAAAATTCTACTAATCATTATATTATAACAAAAAAGTCAAAACACAAAGTCTCCAAATACATATAACGCATAAGTATCACTTGAATATCACTCGTGTTGCAATTTTAGAAACAAAGGTATCAATTAAAATCACATTGGGCCTTTTTATTTTTCTTTTTGGGTTAGAAAAGCTCCCTACTCAAGCCCACTACTAAAAATCCTTGGAGTGCCCCTATTTTGGAGACTTTTTTAAAGGCCCTAGGCCTAGACCTATTAGACCTAGCTAGGGGGTTGGCCGGCCCTGGATATGAGATGCATTCTCTCTCTTGTTTCTAATTTTTTTTGGTACCAGTGTCTTGATTGGAAATCGTCTTGCCAGTATAACAAAGCAGAGGCTTTGAGTTTTCTTGTGGCGGGACACCCATGTGGTGATCCAATCTTCATGTGCCTTGAACTCATTATCCTTAGAGAAAGCTTTCCACCCTGAAGTAAGAACCTGACTCTTACCACCACTCCACCTCTTGAATTTCATCCCATACTGATTTCCTCTAGAATCGTAAACCAACACTTGAATTCCTTCAACTTTTCTTGAGGCTTCCTTTTCCTCGTCACTCATCAACGGGTCAATAAACTCTTTCACCAAGTCTTTTGATATAGTTAGCCTGCTTTGGTCTTCCTTCACATCGCTCACTGTCAATTGCTTTTCAAATGGCATACCACACTCCCCAATCTGGCCTCGTAAAATCTTGACCGGTGGGAATTTTGGAGGGGTAAGTCTGTCAATTGGCTTTCCGCGTTCTGGCACTTTCAATTTCATTACTAACCCTTCTTGCAATTATAATGCCTCTATGAATGCTTCATCAACTGGAAGCAACGGAAGGTACTCACCAAGAGTTTCATGGTCTTGTCTATTTTGGTGATTAGCTGTTTGCAAGTCCATTTTCATGTACTTGATTCTGATAAGTGTGAAG
Source organism: Gaultheria prostrata (assembly GCA_036023075.1). Classification (NCBI taxonomy): domain Eukaryota; kingdom Viridiplantae; phylum Streptophyta; class Magnoliopsida; order Ericales; family Ericaceae; genus Gaultheria; species Gaultheria prostrata. Next base: position 12,906 of record JAXBDA010005720.1, read on the forward strand.
GCAGCTATGCATCCATCTTTGAGCTCTTCTGGGTAATTGTCAGTATCTACATCATTGTTCTTTTCTTGTGAGATATATATCCTCCATTATCTTTTTAGTGATTCAAAAATTACTTGTGAATTCCTTCAAGTTTTTTTTAAAACTGTCAAATTGCAGCAAAAAAAGAAAAAGAAACAAAAAGAAAAGAAAGAAAACGGAAGACTCTGTCAACCCAAGCAAAAATTCTGATGGAAAGAAGTGTTAAGTATCTGCCAATGTGAAATGCAAGGAAAAATGTTCAAAATGAAATGCAAGGAAAAGAAAAACAAAATAATACTAGTTTGTTGTGTATTTATTGGTTAGGTATTTGGAATGAGTTAATAGTAGTGTTTTCCAATCGGGATACAAATTGTATATCTTTTTTTTCATTGTAAAAATCGTATCGAGATGCATACTGTGTATCTTAAGCTACGTTTGTTGGAAGAGTAGGAGTTTCCAAAGTTAGTTGGACAATATTTTGGAAGAGTGAGAAATACTTAAGACGAGTGGGAAAGGAGAATATTTGTATTACACTTGAACTCAAATTTTTTTGAATTGGTACAAAATTGCTAGAACCCATTACTATTTATACTACTACATGGCAGGTTCTAGTCCAAAGATATTTTCAAACAAGAATAACTAAAGTCCTAATTACTCTATTTTAAGAGTAACTAAAGTGTAGCTTCCTTTTTTAAACTTCCTAGTAGACAAAAATTAAATATCAAAACAGGTTTCAGTAATCTCCACCAGGTTCGGGCCTCGGTAGAGGTGTTTGGAGTTTAGAGTTATGGATAGCTTCTAGACCCTGCTCTGGAGTAACTCATTAACTCCCTCGCTAACTCCGCACTGATGTATAATGAATGGCAAAAAAAAAAAAAATCAAGTTTCCATATATAATCGTTCTGTCTATTTAGAATCCTCCATGATTTTGGTTTCCTTCTTAATTGCCAATTGCCAACAGGAAGTTCCCAAAATCTTCATTGTGAAATATATTGGTTAAATTACGTTTTTTGTTTTTCTCTAATGTGTATATGCAAATAAATATCCTTCGTCTCATCAAAAGAAATCAAAAGCCATAAAATATGAAAGACAATCAAAATAAAAATGAATAATAAAATTGAAACAAACAATTGGGCAAGACTATCAGAGAAATAAAAAATTCGACCCCACTCTATTTAATAAACTTATAAATTACAAAAGTACCAATAAACCTTCTTTTTCTTTTCTTTTATCAAGAGCTAAGATTGCTTACTTGGTCTGAGTTTTTATTGATGAATTATGCAACCGAAATTCGTATGAGGTGTTTTTTCCTTCCTTGCTTAATATTTTCTCCCACTGTCTTCAACTACTTCGGTTCTATTTGATCATTAACACATTTGGATTCTTAAAAAAAAAATTATAAAAAGTATATTGTACACGCATAATGTGTTCACATATATGAGTAACCAAATTGAAGTTCTAAAACATAAAAAAAAAAAACTCGTAGATTATGCAAACAATTTAGCAAATAATCTTAAAATTTAAACCGTGTTCCGTCCCCCAATTCATTCGAGTTCGTGCCTCCAAATTAAAATCCCATAAATAAGTATCGGATTTTTATGGATGTGTATATGTAAATTTATGCATACTATTGTGTGGAATTAATCATATTTTCCTAAATTAAAATTTTCGTAAACCACGATACCATGTAGTTATATTTTATTGAAGACATGAATAACGGAAGAAATTCGCATACCTGAATATGTCTGAAGCCCAAGTGCCCAACTCTATCCTTCTCGTACGTTGTAACTTGCACAAACAACTGTTTATATTAATTTTTCGCCAAAGAAAGCCCTTATATTAGTCTCTGAGTAAATAGGAAATTTTTTGGGGGGTAAAAAGAGTAAATTGGAAATTGTTAAAGAGACCCACCCAAAGTGTAGAATCAAGAGACCCCTTGTTTAATTGGAAGTCTAATAGAAATAAAGGGTTTGTAGCCTAACAATTATCTCCTGGTTCTCCAACAAGGGAGATTAGGGTTCGAGCCTTGGCAGAGGCGTTTGGAGTTTAGGGCTATGGATACTTTCTAGACCCCCTCTGGACTAACTCACCAACTCTCCTGCTAACCTCTACTAATGAATATCGAATGGCAAAAAAAACAAAAATTTACAATGTGCGGGACCCTCTCTTGGACTGTGGAATCAGAATTTTTTTAAGGGTGCAGCAAAATATAAAAATTCAAGTAGAAGAATAAGTTTACAAAAATAAGACTAAGGGCCATGATCAGTTCATCTCTGGTAATTGTTTTTTATATATATAATCAAATCAGTGGTTACAGTAAAAAAAAAAAAAATTAAACTACTTTTTTGAAGGAAAAAGTTTAAGTATTTCGGTTAATATTCTAAACGAGCAGTCTAAAATTTCACCAAAATAATTAGTACGACAGAACTCTAGCTTATATAAAGAGTATCGCCAATGAACACAGAAAAATAATGACAAGGAACAGATGTAAAAGTTTGTGAGAGCAAAAGAAATTCTTGTCGATGAACTCTGAATAAAAAGAAACCCTAATCTATTGATCATGATTTAGAAGAAATCAATGAAAGCTGACATGAAATTTCCAAACAAAGATCAAGTTCATGTTACAAAGAATCAAACCCTCAATTCCCCTTGGTCCCAAAACAAATTCTCTACAAATATTTTTATTATTTTATTATTTTTAAAACATGCTTCTTGTATAAGAGTATTAGAAATTGTTCGTGCCTGAAGGCATGATGAAACACATTTTGAACACAACTAAAAGTGAATTATCCTTCTCTATGTTGACCCAATAATGCTAGGGACATACTACTCCACCACCACACCACCAATTACACCAACTTGCGTAGCACTCAATGATTGGTGGTTGCAAAGTAATTTCGAAGTGCTTGTTCTCCTATTACCAATCATGTAGTGCCACGCAGGCTGGTATAATTTGTGGTGTGGTGGAATGGTATATCCCTGGCATTATTGATGTTGACCGTCCCCGCCAACGAAGCCGATTTCTCGAGAAGTCTTTTTTTCAAATAAGATTCAAAGATAGTTCATGCAATCAATTATGGTAACTGTAATTCAGAGAAATATAACAAATTGACTACAACCAATAAATTAAATTTATCTCACTGATGAACCAAATAATAGTAACTGAAAAAAACAGAACTGTATAACTAAATGAGATTTTCAATCAAGTTAGATTTTTTCATACCGGCAATCACTGATTCATCAATATAATTCTATACATCCAGGGCTGGCCATAGGCTAAAGCCGGAGGTATAGCTACTTTAGGCCAAAAAATTTAGCAAAATTTAAGCCCATTTTCCATAGAAGTCGTACAAATATATTAGCCCCTTCAGTCATTTTCAAGTGTGTAGCTTCGTAATTCCAACTTATTAAGAAGGCATCATCATTATACTTTTAGCATCAACTTTTACATTCACTTTCCACTATTGCTCTTGATGGAGAAATCATCATTAAACTTTTTTTTGAAAGGATAAAACTTTATTAACCATTGAAAAAGAACGATTAAAGGGGAAGAAGAAAAACGGCATCCCAACTTAATTGGGGAACAACCTCCCCCAAGAACATCATAGACTCTTAAGACCCGAACCAAAACGATTGGCAAGGAACCAATCGAACACCATATGGGCCCAAAACCTAGATCTATAATAAACGCAAACCCAAAGGACCACAAGCCCAGAAAATAAAAAATTCAGCCCCCAAATCAACCGCCACTGCCACCGTATGAAAGACCGCTGCCGCCGCAGCTCCTGTCACTCACCCACAACGGCCACCAACAACAGAGCAAGCACTAAACAGCACACCACCACCGTAATCCGCCACACCACCACCAGACCACTGCCATTCCTCCATGCTATACATCACTCCACGCTATGAACGCCATCCACCAGTCCACATCCACACCATCGCCAGCCGCACCTCGACCGACAAAACCCATCATCCGTCTCTGCTCCAAAAACCACCATCCGCCAATCAACACCAACCACCACCGCACCAGACACCACACCGGAGCCCTGCAAAAATAGTGAACAAACCAGCCCACCATGCCGCCATCCCCAACCAGACCCCACCACCCAAACTCCGACCGCCAAACCCACCCGCCGCTGTGGAACCCAACCTCAGAACCACTGGCCGTTAGGCCAAAAACCCCTATCATCCAGCAATGAAACGAGGCATGGATGGTCCGGTAAGCCATTAGGCGAAGGAAAGCCGCACCCAGCAGTGCAAGCACTAGCCGAAACCAAAAGGAAAGAGAGGGAAACGGAGGCGAGAGCAAAAAGGGGAAGGAGAAGGAGGGAGGGCGAAGGAGAGGGAGGCGAAGAGCCCGGGGGGAGGAGGGAGGTGCCCCCCCAGGCGGAAGCCCTAGTAGTAGAAAGAGATGGGAATAGGAGGGGTTAGAGAGAGAGACGGTTACTTTACCCACTAACTTTTCAAAAAGAAATCTACTTTTAATGGCAACAAAGGAAATGTACCAATTTTTACCCACTAACTTTTCAACATCACACTTATTTAGGAACAACTCACAAAATGGAATACACTACTCTTTCTAGGGAACGGAGGGAGTAGAAACTATTATGTGATTTAGCTTAGGTTGAGAGCTAGCTCAAGTCCTGCGTACGTGTATGTTAGAGTTGGTTGTCCATGGTTCAAATCCTTGGAGCGCCCTTTTGACTAATGGCTATTTTCTCTTATTTTTTTATTAAATACAGTGTAGATAAAACAAAACTCTTGCACCACATCCAACAACTAAACCAAAAAAGAAAAATAAAAGAGCCGAAAAAATGATCAGAAAGCGTATGGAAATTGAAATTCCTACGCTGCTACTTCAATCAAACGTTAAACAAAAGTAGGAATGAACAAGATACGATGAACACACATTTATGTGGAAAAAGTCTAAATGGGCAAAAACCATGGGAAGGAATTAAATAGAATAAAAACCATTATGTGATTACAATCGACCTTACTCACAATTGAGACTCCTTGCAATTGACCTAAGATCGGTAGCCGACTTCTCGTTCATGACACCCAGTATTTGATTGCCGCTGTCTCGAATCCTCGAGCCTTCCAAATGTTCTTTCAGAAATCTACCGGAAGAAACTTGAACATGATTACTGATGTAGAAACCTCTTGAAGTAATGACGGAAAGATTAAAGATCCATTGATCTTGTTTTTTTCTTCAAGATTCAACCTCAATACTCTAGGATTTTTTGTAGGTTTGAAAAACAAGAGCTTTGATATTTCTTTTGCAGCCCCTGACCTAGAATGAAAAGAACCGCACGGTTTTATAATAGATGCAGTTCCGATCAATCGCATACATAAACCGATTGATTGGTCCATTGATGAACCGAATTTCTGAGCTACCCGATTGATAAACCGATCAATCTCACCATTGATCTATCCGTTCAGAATGTAGCATACCACTGTGATTAAATTGCCGATTGATCCAGGCGGAAACCGATTGATCTACTAACCCTCGAATTACATTAAAAAGAGATTCCTTCCACCCTACTCCTCTACGGACTCACTACTTAGAGAATTACAAATTGATTAATAATGGGATACACGCAAAAATGTGATTTGTCAAATGGAATTGCCAAACCCAAAAAGGGACGCAGCTTTTTTGATCTTACCGAAATCCCATCATTTTTCATTTCAGGTGAGAGATTCTAGAACATTCAAATAGTAGCTTCACTCCGGTCCCTATTCTTTGATGCTACTGTTGCCCATTCTTTGATGATTTTTTAGTAAGTTGGGTTTGTACAATTTGGGTAGTTTGATGATTGCCTCAGGTTAGAACATAAATGAAAAGCCCAATACAAGTTTTGGGCTTAATAAGGGAGTGTCAATAACATGGAAACATGTTGCATAATCCATAACTGTGAATTACTTGCACCATTAGTTGATGTAGTCAAAGGCCATATGAAGATAATGGGTGAGAATACTCACACAACTCCTAAAATATAGGGTGAGATGTGGCCCTAATTCTTTTTTTTAATCAGAAATACAGCACATCTGGAGTTGTAGAAAAGACAACAATTGCAGGAATTAAAGAAAAAGATTCGTGTATTTTATATTTTTTTAAAAACCAACCCCATATTTTATACATTGTTTGATTACTTTCATCTACTTTCGCAGTCAATTTCATTTTTATCTATTACGAGTATTAACTAAATAAATCAGGCTTCAGCCAATTCCAAGACTTAGGTTTTCTGGGTTTGCTCTTTCTTAAGTAGCGGTTTTATCAACTATTGTTGGGGTCAATTCATACGTAGCATTCTATTATCATTATTAGTCTTTCGCCAGAAGACGGTGAAAGGGGTGCCCAAAGAATAATACAATATATCTCTTATCCATTAGAATGTGAACGAAGAAATACAATCACTATCAATAGTAATCGTGCAAAAATCAAACTCTGCTCAATACCGTGGTAGAAATGACATGATTGCTCAATTTTATGCCCCATAAATAAAACACAATAGCAATCAGTTGAGCACGGAATCTTTATCACTTGCTTCAACTGGATTATTTCTTCAATAAATCCAAAAAATCTCTACAACTGTAAAGTTGCTGAAAAGTCATCAAACTCAAGATCTTAATAACTGAGGCAATCATTCAAATTACACCTGCTTATCTAGTATACAACTACTTGGTGGTGTCTTTGTGCATGGGCTGCTGACCCCATCAATTAAGACACACCCAACTCGCATGACTTTCTTCTTTTTTTTTGGCGCTACGGAAGTTCAACTTGCATGACTTTCACAACCCCTTCAATATAGTTTTTTTTTTTTTGACTGTCAACGGTGCCTGGGTCTTGGATACATGGACTCACCTCATGTGGTCGAGTCTCCGTCGCCTGAGTCAAATTGCCTCCTCTCTTCAATTCGTACCTCCACATGCATCCGGGCTGCACGTGAGGGATAGTACTGTTAGGCATTCATCCTGATGTTGATCCAACCTTCGAAGTAGATAGGCCGCCAACACTCAGACCGGGAAGAGTCCATGTCTAACCCTTTGAAATAGAGATCAAATGATTCTCTCACAAATAATAATAGTAGGGGCAACCGCCTCATCAACTCCGCTTCTGGGTCCACATTGCCAATAAGCCATCCATACTTGGTTAATATAATCTAGGACTACTACACTTATTACCAATTGGTTTTTGGTTGAAACACTCCAAGAAATCTAACAAGTTTATGCACACCTTAACTAATCCTCTCTCCGGCCTGGTCAAAGGCATTTCATTCACGCTTAAACTAAAGGATTCACAACCAATTGTGTGGAGAGCAAACCCGATCCAACCAACCGCCGCAATCCTTGGAGCTACAACCCGTTCAATATAGCAACCACCACTTACTAGCACATTTGGTTCTATGTCCATCTCAACTGCATATTCCCTCAGAAGTGGAAGAAGAGAAAGTTTTTTCCTTACTCCCATACCAAGAAAGTATTTATTTGGCTTTAAGATTTCCAATTTTCGCCTTTTCTTTAGCAACAGTTGCGTAAGTTTCAAATAATTGGTGCAGGGAGAAAGCTCACCGGAGTAGTCTAGCGACTCCAAATCGTGGAGTACATATTTGATGTGGCATAAAGATCGAGGGTATTATCAGTGATGGAGCCAGAAATTCGATACATAAGAGAGTGGTGTTGAAATTTTTTTATTTTTTTGCTAATTACCAAAAGAAAAAGAAAAGTTATTTGCCGCTACTAGCAGAATGATACACTAGTAGATTAAATGCTAAGCAATCTATAATATATTGTAGCTAACAAAAGATTATGGTGTAGTTGTGTTGCATCGTCCTTGACGGATCTGCAGTCCTTATAATTACGTTTAGTCGTCTACAGAAGGTTACTAGAGCCGGTCGCCTTCTTCCCACCTTTTTAATTAGAAAGAAAAAACACAGTCAAGTAATTGGTTGCATGGGTTGGGGGTGAGGGTTGACCCAACTTAACCCATTATTTTATTTTATTTTTTTATAATCATGTGTCGGGACTAATTTTCGAGCACCTTTACCCAACTTGACCCTTCATGCATTGAATGGCCGCGTATGGGGCAACTGCAAGGTGGAAAAGTCACTGGATAAGAATCAATTTGTTGAGGTCCTAAAGTCAATCAAAAAGGTCTAATTACAAAGGCCTTGTTCGGTTGGGGTTTAGTTTTAGTTTAGTTTTATGATATCATCATTTTTCTCATTTCTCTCTCTATCTCTCTCCACTCATTACACCTTTTGACATCATTAAAACTAAACTAAACTACCAAACGAACACAGCCAAAGTGATCCCGGGACACACAGCCCCATGATGCTCTAGGATATAACACCACAAATTTCTATGGCACCCACAATATATGTATGATCTCACGTAAATGTGTAATGTTGGAGTAATCCGAAGTACTACGTGGTTGTGCTCCAGACGCATAAAAAATTACTCATCAAAAAGGGTAATCTTCCTCTGCCTTCTGCAAATTGTGTGGGGGTTGAAGTTGTTTTTCTATTAAAGGAGTGGTGGGGATTAAATCCAGGCTAATAAAACTCGGTCTTCTTTTCCTATTACTTGCACCGTTATGTAGTCAAAAGTTACATGAAGGCAATGGGTGAGAATACTCACAATGCTCCTAAAATATGGTAAGATGAGGCCCTAATTTTGTCCTTATCTGAAATACACCAAATCAGGAATTGAAGATAAGACAAAATTAAATGAAATAAAAAAATAAAAAGGAGAGTGATTTTCACACACCAAATTGATACCCACACTTCTTTTTTGCTTTTTAATGAAATTTTTATTACAAAAAAGAGAGTGTGAATATCAATTTGGGATGTCAAAATCATTTACAAATTAAAAAAACTCTTGTAGTGTATTTCATATTCTTGAAAAAAAACAACCCCATATTTTATGCATTTTTTACCCAAATTGATTACTTCAAGCTACTTTAGGAGTATCATTATCTATTAGTATTAATTAAATCAGGGATCAGCCAACTGGTCAGTTTAGGTTTTTTGGTGTTTGCTCTTTCTTAGATCCCGGTTTAATATTGTTTAAGTATTATCAATTGGTCTTGAGTCAATAATTCATATTCATCTCTGTTTGTTATTAAATATATTCATCTTTATTTGTTAGGAGTATTAATTAAATCAGGAATTCAGCCAACTGAAAGAAGGAATACAGTAGTGGCCTAACAACAAACAAACTCAGCTCTGAACCTTGTTAGGTAATGAAACATGACATGATTAATCAAATCTTATTCTCCATAAGTTAAATCACAATAAATTACATTTAGTTGACTACGGAATATTTACCACTTGCTCCAATTGAATTACTTATTTCTCTCTCTGGCAATCATGTTGTTATCCATGCGAGAAGAATTTGGGTGCCAAGCGGACTCGAGTGAAGTTCGTCCAAAAGTATGTTAGACGACTAAAATTTCTCTCAACCCTTCCTCTCTATCTCCTAGTATTTCTCTCTCCTTTTTCTCCCTTAAAAATCTCCCAACCCTTCCCCCCTCTCTCTCTCCTCTTCATCTCATCTCATCTTTTTAAAATCTGCACGTTTAGCACTACGTCACCCCTACTTGCTCGGCATCCACCTTTTTCTTCTCTCCGTCCACTGTGTGTATATATAGGACCGCCTCCTCTCCATCCAACTTGTGTGTATAGATCTTTAGAGAAACAGAAAGGGGGGAGGGAAACAGAAGAAGCAGAGAAAGATACCCAAACAGAAAATAAAGAGAGTCCTTTTGGAGGAAGGTTAACAATGGCAGGCGCAGCATTTGGTATAGAAGATGGAAAAAGGGCTCATCTTTATGAATATAAGATAACTGGGTATTTCATCTTTGCTTGTATTGTAGCAGCTCTAGGTGGGTCTCTCTTTGGCTATGATCTTGGCGTTTCTGGTGAGTTTTTTCTCTTGATTTCTTTCCTTTTCTTAATCACGTTTATCAAATTTTCTGATCTGGGTTGTGTTGATTTTCTAATTTAAAAACATAGATTTGATGTGGGTAATGGTTTAGTTTCATTTGCCATTCATTGATGTGGATTGTATGTGTAAGAATCATCAAAAATCTGGGTTATAATAAAATACCAATAATGGGTCAGTGAAAATTTTCATTTTGAATCAGTGACTGCAATGTCACTTGAAAACTCGGATTGGAAATTTCAAATCTTCAAATCTTGCAAAATTGTTCTCATCATTTAACATTGACAAATCGATCATTTATTTTTATGGTATCCGGTCGGAACAGGGCCTTGCACTTGAAAAGCAACAAAAGGAATTGAATTTTTGGTATTGTTTGCAGGTGGGGTGACTTCCATGGACGATTTCCTGAAGGAATTCTTCCCAAAAGTGTACAGAAGGAAGCAAGAGAATCTCAAAGAGACCGATTACTGTAAATATGACAATCAGGTCCTCACACTCTTCACTTCGTCTCTATACTTTGCAGCCC
>JAXBDA010005721.1:0-23393 GCA_036023075.1 Gaultheria prostrata
TGGTTAGTTATTGAAAAGATAATACAAAAGCTTATCTCTAACTTCCCACAAAGTTAGGACATGTTTTCCACCTTCTTTCTATACAAGGAGATAGAGTTGGCCAAGGTTGGGATTGTTCACCATTGGCCAGCCACGTTTTAAGGTTGAGTTTTCCGTTAGATTTTATGGGAAATCCCATAAAATCAAGCACTTGATAAAATCACTCTCTTTTCCATTAGATAAAATCCAAGTGTGATTAAATCACCACCCAATGCATCACTTACCATTTTGTCTTTTCTTTTCTTTAAGAGGCCCCGCCATATATGAGTAATGATTGTACCTTTTTTTTTACTTTTTTTTGGCAGTGGCAAAATAGTAATTATGCCTTTTATCCTTGTGCCATGTACAGTGCAGTCTCATTTTATCACTACCTCATTTTATCAAATGAGGTTGGAAGGGAGATTAAATCACAGATTTAATCTTTTGAAAAACTGAGCCTAAGGAGAAAAATGTGGAACAGACCTGAAGGCGTGAGACTCTTCAGGCCTGACGAAAGTTCAAAGTGCTGATAAGATAAGGATCAGCTAGAACCTTGCAACCAACTTCTAAGCGGGAAATTCAAAATTCAAAGCGCCAACAATGGAACCCTTTGGCCTATAAATACAAGAATTGAAGAAGGAATACGGGTTCCTCAACCACAAAGCTCACGCTTACAAACCCAACTCTTCTCAGTTTTTATCCATCCACTCACGTGGATTTTATTTTACTTTTCTTGTCCAACGTTTGTCTAGCCTAGACTAGCATTCGTCTTTATATTTCCTTTGCCTTTACATTTCCTTGTACCCAAGCTTTATTGATCATCATTAATAAAGTTTGATTTTATTTTACCTCGTTGCTTTCCATTTTTCCAAGCCGTTTGGGAAATTATAAGTCATTTTCATTAAGGCACGACGAACCGAGTGTGATTCTACCCTTTGGGTCACACGCAATTGCTACGATACGAAGTTAGAAAGAGGCACGCAACCCTCTACGAAGTTTGAGAAGACACGAGCTCTTTTCAAAGTTGGACTGCAATCCAGTCCTGGCAAGCCCGCACCAGATAGCTCGGCCTTAACGTTCACGTTCAGGCCTTCACAGTTATTTTTTCCATTCTGAGACAAACAGTATCTAACTTTTGGAGATGAAATATCACACTGATAAATTACACTTCCGTACAAAATCGTAGTATTGTAACACAAATACATTTGATGACTATATTTTGACCTTTGTCTACAATGTTTAGTAGAATGTAGGTCATTTATCATATAATATAAGACAGTCTAGCAATGCAATGGTGATATGTGGGGTATCAAAGTATGACTCCTTCCGTCCCACATATTACAAGTTATAGTAGAATGTAGGTCATTTATCATATAATATAGGACAGTCTAGTAGGGATGACAATTTCACCCATAATTGATAGATACCCAAACCAAGCCGATCCTATCGGGGTAGTTTTTTTAATTTTTTCCTACCCATGGGGCGGGTTTGGTTTTCGAAACATGATACCCAACGGGTTTGGATTTGGGTTTGGTCTTAGCAAGTATTTGGTCAAACCCAAACCGAAACCCAAACCCAAACCGATCCATATAATATTACTTATAGGACATATATATTATATTATATACGTGTAATTTTAATTTTTCAATTCATAACTTTTAGTGACTTTTCATTTCATCTCCCTCCTTATTCCTCTACCCACCACGATAATATTTATGTTCATTAATGGAATAACTACTAATGCGGGTTTGGTGTGGTTCGGATAAAATCCAAATTCATATGGTTTGGTTATGGTGCACTCAAAATCATCCCCGTCGGATATCGGTTTGAATTTGGATATAGATAAATACTTTGGGTTTGGGTATGGTAATTGCAAAATTCGGACCAAACCGATCCATTGTCATCCCTACAGTCTAGCAATACAATAGTGACACGCGGTATCAAAGTATGACTCCTTCCGTCCCACATATTGCAAGTTAACGATCCAAACCCACGTTCACTTAGATTACTTTAGTCAATTAGACTATCTTGCAAATTTATTCATTTAAAATATGTTTGTTAATGCTGATTTCGGCTCGGCTAATTCTTGGCTATATATTACCGAGCATAGGCGTGAATGTGGCTCAACTTATCATTAGACTGATTCCTGGGTTCACGATTTTCAAGTAACTAGTACCAAGAATACTAGCGTAATAAAGGAAACAAGATAGAGGCTCCGTTTGGGAGCCTCTTTTTCTATTTTTTGCTTTTTCTTTTTTGGTTTTTGGACGTTTGGCAGCCAAACAGTTTCTTCATTTCTGGTGATAGAGAGGAGAAAGCAAAAATAGGCTCACACCTCCTTTTCAATTTTTACTTCTGGGTTTCTCTCATCTCTCTCTCTCTCTCAAAGTGCATTCTGTACATTTCTTTCAAACATTCATCCCAGATTCAAAAGTCATTTTGGCCATAATCCAAAAAATGAAAAAGCCAAAAAATTAAAAATGAAAAGCAGAAAATTAGGCTCTCAAACACCCTCAGAGTAAATAGCAAATTCAAGGACGGAGCCAGGTTGAACACGAAGGTGGCACTCGATAAAATTATATACAAAAAATGCATGATCCTTCCTATTAGTCATACACAGTACCGCCCCAAATAAATCTTAATAAGTTAAATATCCATGAACATAGAACGAGCATAGTTTAAAAAATTCTATTGAAATGGAACTTGAGGTTCTTTTAAATCTCAAAAATCGTTCAAGATAGAGCTTAAACCAAAGTTCATAGAAATTTCCCTTTCAATATGTATAAGGGATGTTCCAAGTGGAATTCATCTTCCATTTTTTCAAGTTAGGGCCGATGTCGCGTTCGTTGGAGTCTCCAACGACCAAGGCGTTGACGGTCGGCATAAAGAAGAGCGCATCGGAGTCTCAAAGGATTTTTTTTCATTTTCTGCTTTGAAACTTTTATGAAGAACCCTAGATCACCTAGGTTTATAAAGATTAGTATGAAAGAGAGCTTAATAAAAATCCACGATCAATGAATCAACCAATCAGACAACAGAAAGCAGAAAATCACACGAGGCACAAGGTTTACATGGAAAACCCCTGAATGGGTGAAATCGCGGGAAAGAATCATGCATTATAATCATAATGTGAATACAAGTAGACTTACTCGATGACCGTCTATCTTCACCACGAATTTTAAGACCCACTAGACTAATCCACGCTAATCACACATCTGCATGATCGCCAAATCTTGAATCCTCAAGCCTTCCAAACAAATCTCCTTTCGAACTCCACGAAAGGGCTTTACTCAAAGAGATGATTGTGTTAATGCAGAAACCTCTCGAAGATGATGATTCGGCACAATAAGTCCACAGACCTTCAAAAGTCGTCGAGATCCGTAAACCCTAGCTAGCCGCTACAAGTGTTACGAGATGAAAATATGTGTATTCAGTCATCAAACAGCGCTAAGTCACAAATAATCACCTAATAGGTCGATATTTATAGAGCTAGCAAAAAGTTGTTAAATTGCGCCACTTTTGCTCGATTGAAACTTTTTTGCTTGAGCGAAATCATCTACCTTTAAATCTGCCAAGTAACAAATCAGCATTTTGCTTAAGCCTTCAAAGGACTTGACTAACAACTACCGCACGCACTTAAAAGCTAAAAAATACATTATATGAGATTCATTTCCACACCTGCACAGACGCTTAAAAATAAAATAAACAAATAAATAGGCTTACAACTCGATAAAGAGGAATACATGTAAATGTGAGTTTTAGTCATGAACAGGTCAACCAATACAAGAGCTTCGCTTATAAAGCATACATTAATTTTGGAAGGCAAAAGGGTTTTTGATTTTTTTTTTTTATTGAGCTTTGCTATATACACACCATTTTTAACACACCGCAAAATATTCTGAGACCCCACAACATATTTTGATAATTCGAGTTGTTCATTTTATAACTCTAGAGGTCTAAATCATTTATTTAAAAAATCAAATTAATTGGATATCAATAAGTCTTTTGATTCAAATTTGTTGAATAACAGGAATAACTTTGACATTCCATTTTTCTTGGTGCCAAATTTTAAGATTGCCACCAATCCCCGATCAACTTAATGTTTGGCATGAATAATGTTCAAACTAAGACCCTACAAATTGAACGATTTTGATCTTTTGGCATGAATAACGTTCATTCGAAAACTAGCTTCTTTTTTTGGACCTGGGGGTGGCATGTGCCACCTGTCCCCTCAATAGCTCTATCTCTGAGCTAATTTCTTTTAGAGTAGGTCTAGGAAAAAGTTAAGCTTCCTTTGAAATTATTCACCAGTTTACATGAAGTCAATTTTACATGCAGTAGATTTTGTGTTTTACTACTAATTATTTGATGCTTTCCCCAGAACCCTCAATGAGTTAGGCGTCGGGCCTTCCGGATTAAAAAAAGGCCTAGGAAGACTGTAAGCATCCTTTGAAATTATTCACCATTTTTTTTGGACCGAATTATTCACCAATTTACATGAAGTCCATTTTGTGTTTTACTGCTATCTCAATTCCAATTTGGGCTTACTTTCCTGAGAACTGCTGTTGTAATAAAACAACAAACAATTGCTCTAAGGTCGATTATAACTTACAGCACAAAAATTTCTATACAATCGGTCATACCATCAAAATTATGATTTAGAAAAATGAAGCAAGCTAGGTTGTTCGAAAAACATTTACTAACATTGAGAATCGAAGGCACACATGGTTAAACAGATAAACTAGGTTTCAAGAAAAGACCTCAGGAACCCTGTATTTCTTGCTAAATAATAAGAACTAATTATGATTTAAGAAATGAAATGACAATGCTAAAACTGTAATCTTATACATCGTACAAGTGTTTCAAGTAACAAAAATAGTTTGGCATTAACAATAATCAAGAAATGATAATGCCAAAACTGTTTTTAATATGTGGGTGTTACTTTTTGTAATCAACAATTATTAGAATATGATTAAAGGGTACTAATTAAAAAATGGGGATGTTATTTTTCGTAGTCACCAATTATTAGAATATCATTAAAACAACTCAATTTTTTGCGGATCCACGAAGCATGTCTGTCAGATTCTGAAAAATTGATGCTTCACTTGCTCCAAAACCAAATTGTTTTGTTTACACAATTTTTTTTTCGTCTTCACGTCTGGCATCTGACATTGAAAACTACCAATCTGACTTGCCCATATGAAATCTACTAATAGTAATAAGATAAAATAGAAGATTCATTTGTTTTCTATTTGGAAACCTAGTTTCATCCGGTGGAGGGGGCCTAACATATCAAATGGTTTCCAAAGGAAACCCTTGTAGCCGTTCTGCCTGAAACCACATACTACGTACTACAACATAACCATCTCTCTTTCTATCTCTCTCGGTAACGTTAGGCGGTATTATAATACTTTAAGAGGAAGCAAACATCTAAGTCTCGGGTTTTTTCTTTCTTTTGGGATCATAACCAATCTCTTTACTGCACATAATATAATGTTGTAAAAATCCCCTCTTTCCTGTGAGGCTATCAAGCCGTCCTTTGCTCCTCCTCCCAATTTCTAAATATTAATTATGAATTTTCAAACACAAAAAGTTCAGAAGAAAATAAAAATAGTATAAATTTTTAAGATAAACGAATAACGAAGAGGAGCATATTAATATTGATATTTTACCTTAGGGGTATGAGGTATTTGGTGTATCTTTTGATTATTGGATTGTGCTTTTTGTAATTTGTTGGCCTGTTGCATACTCGAAGTTTTTGTATTTTTCTGAGGGGTGAAAGGCAGCCATCTGACGTGAGTGCCAACCTAATTGAGATTTGCTTTACGTAGTTCCAAACTCCCTTGGATGTTGTAATTAAACTTTTCCTTTTTGTTTTATGGAAAATTTAATTTGGCATCCTGTTTTAGGGTCCTACTTATGTTTCCATCCTGTTTTATTGAATCCTTTTATCTGATAAAAAAAGATTCGAAATAATGAACTTTCAGATTCCCCTGCAGATTCTTAATTTTTTAAGGGAAGTTTCAGAAGAAAAAAATTCAGGGGTAACCAAATATTTTTTAATTTGGGAAGTGCTTAAACTTAAGCATGTTTCCTTAAAAAACAAACTCAAAAAGGAAATTGGTTACGAAACATGCCTAACTAATTTCATAGAAGAATAAAAGAATAGTCCGAGAATACGAAGAGTAAGGAAATTGTTCAAGAAACTTGCCTAAATAATTGTCTACCTTCACATCAACTATATTCCCATTAGTGAAGGAGAATGTACCAGTACCATCCCTAATCCTCTCCCCTTCAGCAGCTTTGCCAAAGTTGAACGATAAGAAGTCCCGACAACGGTAAGAACAAGTATCTCTCTCTGTTATGTTTGTGTTGAAGATATAAATAATAACGTTACCTCTTTTTCTAACATTTAAATTTTTTTGGATGAGTTGGTGATTAACAATCTAATATTACTCCCAGCCATTTTGTAGCCGTGCTCTCTCTCTCTCTCTCTTCTTTAAAGGTTAGTCAATTCCCACTGTTGTCATTTTGTTATACAACGGTCATCTTTTTCTTTTTCTTTTTCTTTTTCTTTTTAATTTTATTTGTTGGTCAATAAGCTTTCTGTTAATTGATATTTTTTACACAGAAAAAGTAATTGTGTAGAGGGGAGGACATACAGAGTTTTACAGCAAAGGTAATCACTTTCATTTTTTTAATACTGTAAAAGATTTTCTCTCTCTTAAAACAATAAATTATACTTCCGTGTAAAAGTTTAATTTGTTGATCAATGCAAAAAACAAAAATATGGATAAAAAATAGAAAAGTTATATGGTGTAAAGTCAGATCCTCTTTTTTTTTTTTTATCTGTTCAGAGTAAAACACAAGAATCCTTTAACAAACATCGTATCTCATTGATGCTTAACAATGGTTATATTTAATTTACATATATATGATAGTGTCGTCTCTTTTCTTTTCTTCACTACTTTGTTAATTTCTTTAAGCTATATCTGAATTGGTTATTTTTTGCCTTAAAATCCCTTTATTTTATTTGGACATAAGACACTATCGAGTGTCGTTCACGAGTATGGTTCATTATGTAAATTTTGTTAACGCATAAGATGGATCGTGAGAACAATAATCCGAATGCGAAACGGCCGCATAAAAAAAATCCGCATTAGTTGTGTGCACTTAAATAACCTACATTAAATCGTCACGTGCATAGCATGAGTTCATACTAGTAATTTTATATACTATGTAGATTCAATATTATGGTACCGTCAAAAAGGAAGATCTACACCCAAAAATAAGGAAGGAAGAAAGAAAGCATAAGATATTCTTCGGAATCCTAGGCAAATAGGAACGAGGCTTTGAGGCTTTCTTCAGCTAAAGTTCCCCAAAGTTCTAAGCGCGCACCGACATGTATTACGTAGCTTTTTGGTTGGCTATGGTACTTATAGTTTTGGAGGATGGTATGCATTTTTTTTTATATACGGACATTAACTTCAAGAGAAATGCTAACGAGTGTAATGTTGCATCCGGTAAGGGTATAAAAAAATACACTTATTGGGTTTCACTTGTACTCTAAAAGTGTACTTTATAGTACAAGTAAAACCCAATAAGTATACTTTTTATACCCTTAACGGGCGTAATAGTACACCCGTTAGCAAGACCCTTCCTAATTAAATTAGTTTTGAGAAAAGTCTACAAAGAACTGAACATGACCGGAGCTTATCCCTTCACTTCGATAGAAACAAGACACAGCATGTTGTTGTGGTTTCTATTTGACTCTTGTTCCGAATTAACTCAGAAAGAAAATACGAACTGTTCAAGTTGTAGTTCTTGATGCGAACAATGGTCTCATTAAACATCAAGTCAATTGGATATCGGAAATTCGGTAAAAATTTCGGTATTCTCTTCTGTCAAATACACTTTAAAAATTGTTCAGCAAAAATTAGACGATTTGATCAGTAAGCAACCGATGCCCGATTGACTTGATGTTTTACATGGGGTTGTTTGCATCTGACCATAAAGTATGAGCGGTTCGAAGGGAATGGACGAAAAAACACAATTTCCGATGCACTTTTAATACTTTTCAAAACACTTTAATACATCAAAAACCAGGAATAAAAAACACAATTTCAAATACACTTTCCAAGAATATTTAACACATTACAAATCCTTTTTTTTTTTTTTTGTCATTTTCCTCTCTTATTCACAACCCAAATGAGTTGTTATTACTACTGGAATTTTCCTTTCTCAAAAGACAAAAGGTTGGCAATTACCAAGAAAATACTCCGTAGAAAAGGTTCCATTAAAGAATTACTCCCTCCCTCCCTCCCTCTCTCTCTCATCTGCCGCTGTGAAAAAAGAAGCTTTTGTTCAGAGAGTAGGTCCACATGACGACAAAAAGCGGTGTCTGATGACCTTAGAGCATCTACATTTGAGCCATTTAGACCCATTTTAGGGTCTCATTTATGTGACTCCATCAGAAAACAATCAAAAGGTGCCATTTTTCCGCTCCATTTGACCGCGTTAAGGGGGTGTCTGTTTGTGTCGAAGGCTAAGAGTGCCCCAACTGTGGAGTGCACTATAGCGCACAAAGGAGAAGAGAGAGACAGAGAGAGGGGGAGAAGAGAGAGAGTGAAGTGGCAGCTTTTGCACCACTTTTTCATCTGAAGCGGCAGAAAGAGAGAAGAGAGAGAAAAGAAAGGGAGAGAAGAGGAGAGAGAGAGTAATATTGGGGTCCCACTTTTACCACTTAACAAACACCTAAAATGCTCTAACAATATCAAATGGACCACTTTTTTATTCATTACCTAACAACTCTCTAACACATAATTTTTGGATCCCACCTTGAACACTTTTTGTCATATAACAAACATTTTTAGCTATCACCAAATGTAGATGCTCTTAGAGCATCCACATTTGAGGCTAGAGCATCTACATTTGGTGATAGCTAAAAATGTTTGTTATATGACAAAAAATATAAAAAATGGGTCCCAAAAATTATGTGTTAGAGAGTTGTTAGGTAGTGAATGAAAAAAGAGAAAAAAGAGATCCATTTGACATTGTTAAGGTATTTTTAGGATGTTTGTTAAAAAGTAAAAAATATGAAAAAGAAAGAAAAGGTATACAGTACAATCCCTCTCTCTTCTTTTTTTTCCCCTCTCTCTCTCTCTTTCTGACCCTTTCTGCCGTCCTTTTTCTTCTCTCTCTTCTCTCTCCCTCTCTCTCTCTCTTCTCCCTTGTTTGTTGCGGTACAATCCGCAGCTAGCATGCTTTTAACTTCCGACACAAAAATGAACCCAAACAAACCACTTTAAAGTGATCAAATGGAGCAACAAAATGCATAAAAAATGCTCTAACTGTTTTTTATCATAAAAATTTGACACTAAAATGGCTTAAAAGCCTCAAATGTAGATGCTCTTACCACTCTACTACTACCTTTTTTCTTTTCCATCGATCTTTGTAAAATGTCAAGCTCCATTACAGTATTTTATCCTTGGATTCTATTGACAAACGTTAGTCTGTTCAATACATGATGACAATGTGAGACTTGGGGTATCTTCTTATCTCTCAAATGAAGGTTAGACAAAGAGAAACCCCACAAAAAAACCTTATTTTCTTTTCAAGCATCCCAATGTCTCCCTTAGCCCTCACCTTTTCATTCCTTTTGAGGTGACCCCCGCTGCTTTTCATTTTTTCATGTCTATTCCCAGTGCCAACTTCACATATTGACATAACCCATCTGGTTAGTGGTCACAATTTTGGGAATAGGAAACTAAAATCAATTAAGTTCACTATTAAGGGTTAGGTAGCTACTGAGGGATTTTTCTTGAAGAATAATACTACTTGTGTAGATTTTGGCACATAGATATGAACACAAATATGTTCGGAATGTTCGGTGTATTGTATTATGTGAAGTCTACATGTTTACATCTGTGTACAGTAATCCGTGCGTATTGGCTTTTCTTCTATTGAGATCTGAATTTGTTTATGCATTTCTAACAATGGTCATAGTAAGATTTTCCCAGTAATAGACTGTGGTTAGGCAACAATAAGAATACAATATCGAACTATAGTACAGTATTTTTGAAGTTGTAGCTCACAATCACTTAACCACTACTCAATGGGCTGTGATTAGCATCTTTTCATCAATAATAGTCTACAATAGATCATGTGCAATGTTGAATTTGACTGAGACATCATATCAGATTGCTTTCATGGGCAAATAATTGGATAATTGTGCGATCATTTGCTCTAGTAATTAAGATGAATACTTCCAAAATGAGCATCAAACATTGAATCAACAAAAACAGAAGGAATAAAAGCCATGTGATTAACCAATTGATCATTATTTGCATATCTCATAGTGATGCAGAGGTACAACAGATAAGTATTTCTTTCTTTAATTTTTGCAAATTGTCAAAATTGGTTAGAAACTTTAGGTGGATCAGTTACCTGATTGTTTAAATAATACTCTCTCATTTACCAAGTTGTTTTATAACATAATCTCAGTTCAACCACATGATTTGCATAGCTCATGAAAGCTAATTTTCGATGTCCATTACTTGAGGCATCTTATTATTATTTGTACGAATGGACTATTAGCCCCTTTTCGGGTGCTTGTTCTTCGATTTCATCTTGTATTTAGTGTTGGGGTTTGAGCTGTTTTCCCTCGAGATCTCTACTAGCAGATCGTAGACAGGTTCCTAGCTCAACCTAGTTGTTGGTCTGCCTCGGACAGGAATGCCACCGTCTAGATTTTGATAGTTTTGATTCATTCCTGTGTTTGTGATGAAATCTATACTGCCCTTGGGCATTTTTCTAAATGGAATCTTGACATGTTCAAAATAAACATAAAAATGGACTACTATTTGAGAGGGTCATAAAATACATCTGATTAATATTTTAGAGGGTCAATTGAAGGCAATTTAAGCTGACTAGAATCTAGGCATAGGAGAGTATCAAATATACGTGTAAGACATTGGTGGAGGATGTTTACCAACTCCCACTTGCTTCCCAACAATAGAAGAGAATGTGGGGTTTGGATTTGGGTTTGTTGTTTGTATCCATCAAAAAACCCTGTTATAACTCCTTATGAGCCACATTTTTATCTGGTAATACAAAGTATACCGGGCATGTTTGCAGCACTTCCCACAATCGTTTTACATGTTTAGATTTGAAGTACGGTGGTCTCTAGAAATTTTAGGAATCAAGCCCGGTGACTTAAGAGGAAGCAAAATCGGGACGGATCTTGAACTAAAAGCCTGCAAGACCGCCACGTTAGGCCTCCAAAAAGAGAAAAAATCTAAGGCCCCAATATCATACGCCTTAAGGAAAAATATTTAGTGCCCAACCGGTTTCTCCCACAAAAACTTTGCTTTGGTGGGTCCCACAATAAATTTCTCTTCATCCATCGTATCAGTTGTGTATGTATCAGTATGTATTTGATGTGCATGAGTGACAATACCACGCGGCATTTCTCCTCCAAGAGTAAACTATGTAGGACCCCTCTTCTAAGTTGGTCTAAACAGACCTTGACCAATCAGCCAATCCCATAAGTTTCTCAGCCACGTGATATGTTCATATTTTTTGTCCATTTATATCTCCTCCTTAGGTTTTGACACTTGATTCTATTTTTTTTGTTTTTTTCCTCTGTTCCTCTTGTGGAGTTTATTAGAGCTTATGACACTTTTTGACATTGGGGTCTGGTAGGAGACTTTCCCCAACCAAATCCCACAATCTCCTTTTTCTTCTTTTAATGCCTAAAGCCTCTCCATTACCCAAAAGAGAACCCCATCACAGAAACTCGAAACAGTCATCTTCTCGGAGCCGCATTTGCTCAACACATTCCAAGTGTTTTACTCTCAAAGTCTTTATATTTTCAGACCACCAATTTTTTTTCCAGTACATAAGCAAGAAGAAGGTGTGGGTTTGGAGTGTGCTCAGAATTTTCTGACGATACATTTACTCATTGGACCGGTGGGTCTCTTCATCTCTCAATCATTTTTCATCTGGGTACTCGTTTGTTTTCCTCATTGCTCTGTTTATCCATTTTGTCTTTTTTACTGGGAAATTTTGGTGAGATATTGCAGTTTTTTTGTTGTGTTTGGTTTTCAGAGATGGGGTTTGAAGAATGTGGCAACAGCGATCTCCAAGTAGCTTCTGGACACAAGCGCTCCAAGAGGTAGCCCATTGGGTTTCTTGTTATTTTGGTAATCTTTATCTGTTCTGTTTATGTTATTTGATTGGGTTTCCTGAATTGGTAAAGACGTCCGAATTGGTTTTGAAGAGCATCTCCAACCACATTCTTCAATTTTGAAGAACCAAAATAATGTTTTTTTATTAAAAAGATGACTTTGAATAATGTCATTATTCACTTTAACTCCAACCTAATTCTTCATTTTCCCCTCTATTTCCCTCCAACTTCCCCTCCCAATATTCCCACCAAAACCCACGGACCAAAAATTCCCTCCAAAGCTTCATGTTCATTTCTGTCCAAATTCAATTGTTATGCTGCAATTTTTTTTGCTTTTGAATATTTTGGATAGTGGTCTCATTTTAAAGATATTATTGGTACCTTTTTTTTTCATATAGAAATTTGATCCAGAATTTGAAAGATAAACATATTTTTAGATCAAAGTAATGGTGCAAAACTCATTTGAAGGATGTTCTTCATTTTTTAAGTGGTTCTTCATATATGAAGAACCAAAATGGATTCTCTAAAATGAAGGAGGGAAATGAAGCTTGGTTGGAGCCCCTTCATTCTTCAAAATGAAGAATCCAGAAACGAAGGTATGGTTGGAGATGCTCTAACAAGGGCTACTGGAAACCACAGCTTTGACACAATTCTCGTAGAAACATCAACTTAGTTTTTGGTGCTAACTCTCTTAGTCTCATTGGATATTGATTGGAAGAGAATTTGGCGTTAAAAATTATTCCAAAATGATTAGTCATGAGTTTGTGAGTTGTTTTAAAAAATGTGGGCTCCATTATTTTCTGCTTAAATGTTGTACTTTTCTTTTTCTTTTTTTCTCTTTTTTTTCATCAACTATAGTGATAGGGATAGTGCCAAAGATGCAGTTGCAAGTTTTAAATGTTTTCTTCTTCCATCTGTTTTGGCATTCAATTTTGTTTTTCAATGGCAGCTTCCCTGATAAGAGAGGACTTGAAGAAGATAGCTCGGGTCATTTCCATGAAGCTTCTGACCGGCTAAAGTTGGTAGGTCACTCTCTTCTGCCCTTTATTTACCTTTCTAGGTCAAGCTTTGAAGTACCATTATGGGCTGTTTCTTCGCCCGGATATGAGCATTGGATTGGACTACTTATCCAAGGGAACCACGTATCTGGTGTTTGACTAAAATTCTTACAAGTTGGATTAAATGTATATTGGATGTACACTGCCACAAATTGTGGGATACTGGTATTATTAATCTCATCACTATTGATCTCATGGCACAACATATCCAATATATACCCCTCACTATTAGTCCTACCAAACAAACTAGCCCTTATTGTAGTAGTATGGAGGTTACAACATTATTTGTGACTAGATTATGTTATTACTTTTCTTGCTACCTGCCTTTGTGCATATCTTTTGAAACCCTTGGGCAATGGTGCCAGCCGGATCATTGCTGTGAGCCTGTGATGATAAATTATTTTTTCTCTACTGTCCCCAATTATCCAATGCATTTTCTAGCAGAATAATGGCTTAAAATGTATCATTCAAATTGAATCAATCGCACTTTCTAGAGGACCGTCCAACATGCAAATTCGTTCAACATGCAAATTCCATGTACATATTTTCATTTATTTAGGAGTTTCATTTGTAAACAGGATATGAGGCATTTGAAGGACTATGTCAAGACCAAGAGAAAACAATTGCCTAGCTCCGAAGTTCAAAATTCGTTGCGGCAAGAGGTATAGAACTCTTACGTCAATCCATAGTTTATATGATTTGTTATACTCCAATCCAAGAATTCCTGTCTTGCGATAGTCATTCAATCAAGTAATGCTGTTGTAATTTTGATCATCATTCTGTGCAGATTCTACAGCTTGAAAAGAGATTGCAAGATCAAGTTGTTGTTCGCCGTGCCTTAGAAAAAGGACTAGGTTATCAGTCTTCCTCTCATGATATCACAGATGAAGCGTCAATTCCTAAGGTAGCTGCTTCTGGTCTTAATCTGACGAAAACTATCCCTTCTCTCCCCTCCAACCCCTCCCCTACTTAGTTGAGACTATCGTTTGCCTTTATTTGAAAACTGTGAAGTAGCTTAAATCTATCTTTCCCTCATCAGTATCAATTTTGGGCCCTTGTATCTTTCCTATCAATTATTTTCCCATACTAAGACATAGTAACAACTTTTTTACATTTTGAACAGTTTTAAAATTCTCTTAGTTGTGTCTCTATCTTTGCAAGATTGCTATTCACTGTTCGAGGCTTATGTTCACTTGTTATTCCTCTATACCACTATTTCTTTCTTGTTGAATTGAAAGAATTGTTTTATTTGACTCCAGCCAGCAACAGAACTGATTAAAGAAATTGCAGTATTGGAGCTTGAAGTTGTGCATTTGGAGCAGTATCTTCTATCATTATACCGGCAAGCATTTGATCAACAAACTCCCCCATCTCTGTCAAAGAATGAAAGACTAGAGTCCCCATTGACCACCCCAAGGGGAAAACATCTACAAGTTTCAAGATCTGGCAGTACAACAAAGAGGGAAATTACAACTTTTCAAGCTAGATTTCAGTCGCTTGCCAACCCATGGAGTGAAGAGAAGCTAATAGAAACTGCTGATCACCGCAGTCAATCTTCACTATCTAATCACTCAGTTCTCCCCACTAGAACTTCTCCTCCAGCAAAGTCTCTGGGTAAAGCTGTTCGTGCCTGTCATTCTCAACCTTTGTCTATGATGGAGGTACTTAAGCTTAATCATCTAACATTGCGAAGTTTCTATCTCTGAATTTGTTTCTTTCCTTATTACAGCATGGGGGACTGTTGATTATTTGTCATATTAGCTTCATTGATGAAACAAACGGCATGATACATAAAGTGGAGCTTTTCTGATTGTGTTTCCCTTTGTGTTTGCTTTGGATCCAAATATTTTAAGTAGCATGGACTCCGGACACTAGGCACGGTAATGTTGACGAATTCCAACAGAAACAGTTCTTTTAATCAAGCTAGGGACAAAAACAGAAATAATAATAACTGTATGAGGAAGACGAAGATGAAGACAACAAAGCCACTCAGAGAATCGTTTAAGAACCAAGCATCTAAGGAAATTTTGACTTGCTCCATCTTATGAAAATTTTATTATGACCTTCCAAAGTGTCCCAACTATCCATCTTGAAAATGTGGTAAAACAATTGGACACCTATTTGAGCGTGTCCAACTCCAACACATATCAAGCATGATGGCCGAATGTGTCCATGTCCCAAACATCTCAAGCACAGATATGTGAGGCCGGTTGGCATGTTTGTATTTAACTAATAATAGAACTGATCGAAAAGGAGGCTTATCCCTTTAAATGATGTATTTCAAAATTATGGATTATGACTTCTGTTGCTTCTCCACAGTACGCTCAGAATGCTTCTTCAAACGTGATCAGTCTGGCAGAGCATCTTGGCACTCGTATTTCAGACCACATTCCAGAGACACCTAACAGGATTTCTGAAGATATGGTCAAATGCATGGCCGCCATATATTGCAAGCTCGCAGACCCACCTTTGACGAGTCACAGTATCTCATCTCCCAGTTCATCTTTGTCATCAATGAGTGCATTCTCTCCAAAAGAACAATGTGATAGTTGGAGTCCAGGGTTCAGAAAAGATTCTTCTTTTGATGTACGGTTGGATAATCCTTTCCATGTGGAAGGACTAAAGGAGTTCAGCGGGCCTTACAGCACAATGGTTGAAGTGGCATCTATACGTAGAGATAGTCAGAAATTGGGTGAAGTTGAGGACATGTTACAAGATTTCAGGTGAGCCTTAAGACATGTTTTGCCAAAAAGTCATGAGTGGATATCTTTGAATTAATAGCCAACGTAATTCTGAATACCTGGTTTATATCAGTTTCCTGCAAGTTAACTGAGTTGTTTTGTGATAGGTCACTTATTTCTCGGTTAGAGGAAGTAGATCCCAGGAAGATGAAACACGAGGAGAAGCTAGCATTCTGGATCAACATACACAATGCGTTGGTGATGCATGTATTGAATCTTATTAAACTTAAACTTTATACGTTATTCCACTTTGTGGAGTTCCATCTGTGCTTTGAGCACAGTACAATGAATTTTTTCTCTTTTATGTGAACAGGCATTTTTGGCTTATGGGACTCCACAAAACAATGTGAAGAGAGCCTTTCTTCTCTTGAAAGTAAGTATCACCTCAATGTTTTCTATAAAGAAATATTCAGTCCTTATTTTAGTTTTCTTACACTTAATTTAATTCAGGCTGCCTACAAAGTTGGTGGTCACATAGTAAGTGCTGGTACAATTCAAAATTTCATCCTTGGATGCCGCATATCTCGTCCTGGACAGGTAGACACACCTTGCGATACATACAATGCTTGTGTTTTGTTCTCTTAAGGCTTTTGTTTATGTAGATGTCCCTCAGAATCATCTGTTATAGTCCTTCGAGCTAAGCTTTCAGTTGTCATATCTTTCATGGCGCCACTCAAAGTTGGGGGACAATTACTTTCCTATTGCCTCTCAGGCAATGTTGTAACTTGTAAGAGGGAGCCTTGTGCGTTTGGGATTTTTTTTAATTATTTATTTTTATTTATATTCATGTATTCCTGGTAACATGGTTTCTGTGCATCTTAAAGATTTCTTCGATGTATATCATGGGAACAATAAGAAATTTTTCTCCTTAGCTTCACATTTTTCCCTTTCATATTTTGTTGTTCTTACTTTTCTTAAAGACATCATTTTGTAATATTTTGCTTGTTTTAGGAATTTTTTGTTCCATATGATTATGATATGTTTGAAGTGATTAAGGTCAGATACGGTGGCCCTAATAAAACTTACTTGTGCTTGTAGTGGCTTCGCTTGTTTGTTTCTTCAAGAATGAAGTTCAAGTCTGGAGATGAACGAAAAACGTTTGGCATTGACCATCCTGAACCCCTTTTATACTTCGCGCTATCTTCCGGAAGCCATTCTGATCCTGCGGTAATTCATTTTCTATGATCTCTTAGCAGCATTTCTTCTACATGCGATGCAAATAGGTCGGATTGCTATTTCATGTCAATATTGAGCATGCTTTTAATCTGCAAAATTGAAAAGCACCAGCCTTAATATTCACATTCAGGAAACTAGTAAGGTTATATTCACATTCATTTGCATCTGCTGCACTCCATTGGTTCCAGCATTATAATTTCTCTTGGCCGCTTGCCAAACTTATATGTTTACTGGTAAATGCTATATTTGTTAAGACAGATGCATATCTTGCAATATGCTCCTTTATATTTTCGGTCAACAGTTAACCCTGTAGTGTGGAGATGTCCCTCTTGTCACCAAAGCAAAATGAAATGGACGAATACAAAACCCCAACATAGGTAGCGCAGACTTCCTTTCTTCCATGCTGTGGCATTTAACTATGGTTAATTTATGATTAAAATATCAAAAGTTTTAAGAGTTTTTAAGTTGATCACATATTTCTTTCTCGGAGATTAGAAGCTGCGAGTGCTCATATTTTGGAATATTGTTTGTCAGTACAACACACTGAAATGCCTGTTGAAAGAACGTTTTGGTAGGGGAAGAACAGGCACTACCTTTTACATTGTAATCTTGTTGTTGCAGTAGATCTGATGAAATTCATTGCTGTAATATGGTCCAACGGAGCTTTCATATTTTATGTGCTTACATCCAATTTTCGTTTCATTTGGTTGTCCCAACAAGCTGAGTGTTTACTGTGTTTATGGATCCATCATATTTCCGGTGTCCTTCCTTGTGGCCCATATACATTAAAAGTAAATTTGACACAAATTTGATGCATGATGGGGACAAAAATGGTCTTTATGGAAATAACTGAAGGGTGGTCTTTTGCTACTTTTAGGTTCGTGTTTACACATCCAAGAGAGTAGTTCAAGAACTGGAAGTAGCGAAAGAAGAGTACATTCGGGCTACCTTTGGCGTAAGAAAGGACCATAAAATCCTTTTACCGAAGATTATGGAGTCGTTCGCAAAGGATTCAGGGTTGTGTCAAGCAGGTGTGATAGAGATGATCCAAAAGTGCTTGCCTGAATCCGTAAGAAAGAGTATTAAGAAATGTCAGTCTGGGAAGTCCCGCAAGAGCATCGAATGGGTTCCCTATAATTTTGCTTTCCGGTATCTGATACCAAAAGAGCTGGTCAAGTGATTCGTCGCAGAGGTAACTTCTTATACGGGAGAGGGAGCTCCCATTGCATTAATATTTATCTTAAGGTACAAAAAACCTAGATTAGGGAGCCTGTAACGAGATGAAGGAACAGAGTGGCTAGGCCACTCCCTTTGTATTTTGTGTTTGCCTCATCTTTCATTTTGCTCCAATCTTGCAATGGGAGGCATTTTATGTTTCGACACAACTAATTGTAGTGCACTTGATTTTTGTATGTAAATGGTGCTCATATTCATCTATTGATCTGTTGTTCATGGTAAACTCTTTTGCATGCGGTGTTTGTTTGAATTCCAGTCTATTGTAATGGATTGAAGTATGCTTTCAAGGAACCAGCAACTCTCCGGTCCCCTCAAAAGGTACTTGATCGTCCTATTGAGCCCATTATGGGCTCTTCTCAGGCCAGATCATGTATCAGAATTGTTCATTATTGTTTAGAAGCTCGTTTGAGAACATGCACACAAAAGATCATGTCCGATAATATATCTATTGATATGTTTTTGGAATGCATTTTTGTAGAAAAAACAAAGATTGAAAACACTGAATTGGATCTTATTATTGTAACATAAATGCATCCAATAACCAGAGAGGATCATGCTCCTATTTTAAATGATGAGATTAGAAACCCTTTTGCTGTGAAAAGCGGTGACTTCCAATGGAAAGAAGCTTAACGGTTCATATTGTTCGGGAGGACTGAGGTAATTGGAATCCAGCAATTTACGAATTAATGAGGATAATATCGTGTCATTTGTGAGCAGATGATAAAATTGAATCAATTCAGTGGAAACAAAAACATTAACCATATATTTGTCAGATTCCTGGATTCCAATATTCTGGTCCTATTCAATAACGCTCATTTACCTAGTGGGTAAAGATGAACACATTTCTGTGTAATGAAACTACCACTATGAAAGTAGCACATCTAAAAGAATTTCTCTCCATTCCTATTTTCCTATGAGTTAAATACCAGTTAAATACCAGCAAGGCTGAAAAAAAAAAAAAGTAACGACTGTGTTCATTTAATGGTTGTGAGAACCGGTTTTGAGAAAGCCCCATCTCTCGAGGGACCAACGAGCAGGAGGTTATTGAAAACTAGTTCTCAAAAACCCAAAACAAGCAAATCCATTGGGGCACCCACCGGGTCTCCAACGCATCCTAAATGAGAATTAACTTGTAAGGAGCCAGCCATTCTTTTAGTAAACTTGTCATTTCAGAAAGCTAGAAAAAGAAAGTTGAAAAAGGGTGCAACATGCCCATTTGTTTGTGTTTTGTAAAGCAAATCAAACAGGAACGAAACCATTAATAAAAGGGAAGGACGATCTCCAAATCAGATACAGTAAATCTTAACCTTTTTCGTAAGAAGTTTGGCGATCTTTCTAATTTCCAAAGGTGAGAGTTGGTGAAAAATGAAAATGAAATTGTATGCAAAACTTAATGGGCCCAATTACTAAATGCCAGTGAATGGACTCTTTGGAGCCTTGCCTATTCTGGGTTAGTAGGTGAAGTTGGAGGCGTAACGTAAGAGCTCCATTATTCTCGTATGGGTATTCCAAGGGTGGTGGACAGCCAATCAGCAAAGGACAGGGGTCCCATATTCAACAAAATTTCGAGGTGCAAATACTTTTACTTGTAGTCTTCAATTTTATCTGTATTTTGGAAAAGCATACAAATGTTTTCGGAATCGTCGGATGTGGTGCACCATTTATTGTTCTTGAAAAGGAGTAAGTATTAGCCTCGGAAAATGATTTTCACATCTCTTTTTTTGTCTTTATTCACTTGAAAGTACCAAATTACCCTTTATAAGGAAAAAGTGACTCACGAAGTAAATGTAAGTTATTAATTATAAGGTGAATAAAAACAAAAAGGGAGTGTTTGGATTTAAAAGGGGATATGAAAATCATTTTCCTTAATCTCTGGCCGAAGTAAGGTGTGATAAGAATGATAACAAACAATTATAGATATTATGATCTCTTTTGGCAAAAGAGTTAACAAAGACTTTTAACAAGCTTAGTCGTTGCTTAGAAACAAAGTAGTATGCGGTAGTTTAAAACTGGAATTGACACAATATTACGATAAGTAACTGGTACTCCCTCCGTCCTTTTTATAGTGTGTACATTTCTATTTCGGGTTGTCCCTTAATAAGTGTGTGTTTTGAAAAGTTAGTGGGTACATTTCCTATTTTGCCCTTAAAAGTAGATTCATTTTTAAAAAGTTAGTTGATATTATTATATTGATAAGGGTAAGTAATGGAAATTAGATGTAAAAGTTGTAAAAATTGATGTGAGAGAAAAATAATTGGAATTCTCAGGTAACACACTTAAATAGAGACGGAGGGAGTATGAAATAACTGATATAAGTAAAAAAAAAACTACATTATCATAACCACTTACCCAGTATACGCAACAATTCTCAAAAACATATAGTACATTGTTAGAAAATATCATTTCCAACTTTGCCACTTTTTTTTTTGAACAGCTAAAAGGGTGGGAGAGGGCGACCAGCGTAGCAACTTCCCTTGGGCGTGACCATAGAGGCTCCCGACTCGCTGTGGAATGTCCGGTTGAGCCATAGCTACTATCTGTGAGAACAAGCCGTCACCACAACACCACCTCAACACAAGTTGATAGTAGTATAGCACTACCAAAATCTCTCCAATATCACTGCAGGGGCGAGACCGAACCTAAGTCTCCTTTGTGAAGGCCAACAGGCCTATCAGCCAGGCTACCCCTCAGTGGTTCCAACTTTGCCACTTGCTTCTCATGTTTTCCATGTACTAGTTTTTTACTACAATTTCCTTTTTTTTATTACACACGTGATTTTGAAGTAAAATGAAACTTTCTTGTTCCTTTGGGTTTTCAAAACCCGGTTTCGAAAATCCTTTCTTATTCGGTTTCCCCAATGAGTTTTCTATCCTTTTCTTTTTTGAAGAATTTTGAGAACCGATTCTCAAAAACCCATTTGGATTTTCAACA
The DNA here is from genome assembly GCA_036023075.1 of Gaultheria prostrata. NCBI lineage: Eukaryota > Viridiplantae > Streptophyta > Magnoliopsida > Ericales > Ericaceae > Gaultheria > Gaultheria prostrata. The sequence goes on from JAXBDA010005721.1 coordinate 21,348, forward strand.
AAGTTTTTCAAGAGTTTTAAGAACCGGTACCCTTCTAAACAAAGTGTTTATTGTTGGAAAAACTTGATTTTTTATCATTTTTAATTAATTATTTTAGTGGGTCCCACACGTCCACATGGACAGACCCACATACCGGTGTGTTCGTCTTAGGTAGGAGTTTAAGACCGAACACTCGGTTGGCCAAAATCAAGTTAAGGTGAATGAGAAATTGATCTTGAAAGTGCCTACATGAATTTGGTAGAAGGGGGAAAATTCTTGTCCCACATTGGATGTGGAGAACAAGTTGATTGGGTATATTTATCCTTAGTTTGACACAAAGGATTGGGCCCTTTGGGTCATGGAAGTTTTATAGGGGGAGAGGGCGTGGACAAAGTGGGCTTTAACCCCACGCGCGCCGCTGTCGCCCGCCCGACTGGGTGGGGTTGGGTCATTAGATGAGATTGGGCTTGGCCCATGAGCTTTTAATCTTTTTGCTGAAATTTTACAACCGGACTGGGCCGGGTCGAACCCGGCCCATATCGTTTTATTTCAGTTCTCTCCTTTGTCAAAACAGTGTGTCGTTTTCCCCTTCCTGTGTGTCTGTTCGTGAACCACCAGCAGTCATGACCGGTTCCGAACAGTCACGCCTCTCCGTTTTGTTGCCTCTTCGAACGGGTGCCTATTTCTCTATAAATAGGACCCTCCTCTTCTCATTCATTTACGTTTTTCCGATCGCATACATACTGCATCATTCCGCATAAAATATTCTGAGAGTTGCTGCGCAGTTTTCTGGTTCGTCTACCGAACAGATTGGAGTGCTACTTCCGTTTGGTGTAAATCGGGTAGTCCTGGGAAGCAGACGTCCGCGGATTCCATCAGCACCAGTGTGGAGGGCGAATTTGCTTTAAGGACAGAGAATTAATTCTTGCCCCGGTTCGAATCGTCTATCACCAAATTCCGGTGTACTGAGTTTGGTCCGGTAAGTTTTCCGTTAATGTGTTTGTCTCTGTTTTTTGTTTATTTCCAGATTTTAGTCACCGAGTTCCTAACATTTATTTTCCTATACTAGTAGTAGTATTTCATTTCATCTGACATTCTAGGAAACATTGGATTCCTCTTGCCTCCAACTGGCTCGAAATTGATGGTTACTGTGTACCCAATATGAAGAGGGTTACAGCCGAGCAATTTGTTGGCAAACCTCAACAAACAAAAAGCGCTACAAGTTGGGGGATAGTTTAGTGACTGAGCTTACTTTTTCTAGACCATTTTCATCCATACGTCAGGAGTTAACTCCTATCAACTCTTTCGATCGATTAATATAGGGGGGCCGACCATCGTGTACCAATTATGTACAGACGGCATCGGGACTCCCTTGTGGGTCTGAACGGCTTTTTTAGACCATCTTCATCCATACGTCAGGAGTTTAACTCCCATCAACTCTTTCGATCGATAAATCTAGGGGGACTGACCACCCTATACCGATCATGTACGGATGGCATCGGGACTCCCTTGTGGGTCTCAAACGGTCAATCTAAACCGTTCAGGTCTGGTTTATCAACCAAAAACAAACAAACAAACAAAAAGCCACATGCATCTCACTGCACATAGAAGGCAAAAAAAAAAAGGGAAAGAAAGGAAGGCTACCCTTGGATCACTGGCCCATAATCATTTCCAGGACAGACAACCCTCCGTTGTCTATTTCATCCGATCGTTTTATTTGTCAATTCATTTCGTTTTACTAATCGGGATGATTAAAAATGATTGTCCGTTCTAAAATTTATTAAACAAATTTTGTAAGCTTGCAACATTAAAGTTACGAGGGATGTAAAGCTGCCCATAACTTGGCAAAATCTGTAATGCATTATTTGTAGCGGCCGGCTTCATCTTGATCCGTCTGGCCCCCCATCCACTGCTGGGTTCGCCAGCATCGAATGGGTGACACCAAGGACCAAGCCCGAGATCGGGGCACAGTTAAGAGAGGGGTGGAATCCAGCCCGTCCTCGGCAGAGGGCGGCGCGCAGGGGTACGCCTGGCAGCTTCGCCGAGGCGATGCATAGGGCTCGGATT
>JAXBDA010005722.1:0-23389 GCA_036023075.1 Gaultheria prostrata
ATTATAACTTTACACTTTTTCTATCAACACTCCAACAACACTCCCTATTACCCTCCCTATTTTTAATAAATTATAATATATGGGGGAAAAGTAAGAAAGAGACAAGAGAGAGAGAATAAAAAAAAAAAAAAAAAAAAAAACAGGCAGCAAAGAGGGTGGGGGAGGAGAGAGAAAGAATAAAAAAATGGGTAAGGAGTAAATAGTGCCTCCCTAAATGGGGGGAATTTTAGGGAGGCACTATTCATTTTTTTATTTTAGGGAGGGGTTTAGGGAGTTTGTTGGAGCCTAATATTAGGGTTTGACTCCCTAAAATAGGGATGAGAGTCAATTTAGGGAGTTTGTTGGGCTTGCTCTTACTTTAGTACGCAAATGCTAATGAGCGCCAAATAGCGCTGGTCAATTTTTTTTTTCTACCGAATAATTACCATCTCTGATTGAATGTGTACTTTTTTTCCCACTTGTCCCTGACACCCTCACTCCTCCGTCCCTCCCAATCTCTTTTTCCCTTGCAGTTCAAAAAATATCTCTTTTTCCCTTTACTCTCTCTCTCTCCATGCTCACACATTTTATTTTTTTTTCAAATTATAAATATTTATAACTTTTATTTTCTGCATCCAAAATTTGAAAAAATTATATATTTAAAATCTACTCAACGACATCTATCAAACAAGACCAGTATTGAATATTATGTATAGAAAAATAATTTTTTAGGTATACCATATGAGCTATTACAACAGGAGGGGGGAATGAGACTCGATTCTAGAATGCAGTGTGGGACATCCAAGAGCTCTACCGTATAAGCTAGCCACCACTTGCAAACTCTAATTTGCTGACAAATCTTTCCTCTTTCGCAAAAAAACAATCCAAGATCCAACCCACCACAACCCGAACGAGTTTTCAGTGATGAGCGAGTACCACGTGATATTCGTGCGCGTACATTTCACCGTCTATTTTGATTTTGGACGGTCCAAATTTGGAGAGAGAAACAAGAGAGTGAGGAGAGAGGGTTTCGATCTGAGCCACCTAATACATTTTTGGACAACCCCGATGCAACGTTCGAGTATCACGTAGCCTCGGCCATGTGGTACCCAAATTTTTTCCCTTAACCCAGATTCCCATGCAAACTATCTGTGTTTGAACTTTGAATGGCTTTTGAAAAGAAATTTGAGATGAATTTTTGAAATGAGTTAATGATTGAAGAAAGATAGAGAGAAAATGAGAATAATGAGGGAATGAGTAGAGAGAAATGTAGAAAGTAATTGGAAAAAGAGATATAAAGGGTGTTTGAGAGCTTACTTTTCAGCTTTTCATTTTTAACTTTTTGGCTTTTTGATTTTTTGGATTATGGCCAGAATGACTTTTGAATCTGGGATGAATGTTTGGGAGAAATGTGCAGAATGCGTTTTGAGAGAGAGAGATGGGAGAAATCCATAAGTACTAAGTAGAAGTTGAAAACGAGGTGTGAACCTCTTTTTGATTTCTTCTCTCTATCCCCAAAAATGGAGAAACAGTTTTTGGGAAAACTCTTTCTCCCTTTGGATGCCAAACACCCATAAACTAAAAAAGAGAAACTAAAAAATAAAAAAAGATGCTCCTATAATCTTTTTGAAATTTTTTTTGAGAATGAAGGGAAAAGGGAATCAAACAAAGCCCCCTGAGCGCGCTCTCTGTGTGTGTGTGTGTGTACCATTTTCCACTGTACTGTGAGGACTCAAACCGACATTGTCTCTCTTGTTCTGCGCTCATCGCTCTCTTAAATTTAGTAAGTTGAGATCTTGTTTGAGCATGTTTCCACGTACACGCAATACGTGACTTAAGGGTTTACAATCACTTCATATGTTACTTATTAACTACTACATGTGAATAATGATGTCTGTGGAGAAGACAGGGATGGGTTTTGGAGAGAGGATATCAGAGAAACTGAAGCTCATCGATTCGAAGAAAAACAGCATGCGTAATGTAATTCTGACGCTTGCAATGGAATGGAAGGATCTCGACGAGCAATTAGACTCGACCGAGATGTTCGTCCAAGGAACCCTCGATGAACTCCGTATCAGAGACAACAATTTGGAGTTGGTTCGAGAATCAGTTAGACAAAGCAATAAAGAGCTTGAGGTAGTAGCCTTTCGCCTAAATTTTCGAGTTTTTTACCACTCTTTTTTTTTTTTCCCCCTCTTAATTTTATAAGATTCGGTCACGTAAAAATACGGCATAGAAATACAGATCAAGATTCGGAACGAGTTTTCAGTTCCGAGCAGGTACATACCTGCGCACACATCAGGCCATCCATTTCGGTTTTGGATGTCCGGATGTGCGCGCCCGTACCAGGTGGTATTCGCTCGTTGCTGAAAACTCGTTCCAAGATTCGGGTCATTTGGTTTTTTTTTTTTTTCTTTCTCAAAGTTTAGGACTAATTTCATAAATGATAACCAAAATAAACCGATTACATCAACTTGGGCTCTCGGCAAGGAGAAAATTTTGGGTACGGGGAGGGTACCACGTGGTACCCTCTCGGCACATCCGGGCCGTCCAACAATGCAATGGACGGTCCGGATTGAAAGTGCCGTCCGGATTTAAAAAAAATTAGAAAAGAAAATAAAAAGTGTGTTTCAATCCGAGCCGTCCGATGCATTTTTGGACGGCTCGGATGTGCCGAGGGGGCACCACGTCACCCATACCCTATTTGCACCCAAAATTTTCTCCTTAGCAAGAGAAGATGAGAGCCAAGGGGGATAGAATTCCCATGTACGGGTCCCGCTCCCTCTCACTGCATCCTTGGCCACCAAGTGAGCCGCAGAATTGCCAGTCCGCCTAACAAAGCTGGCTTTGATCCCTTCGAAGTCCTGCCACAATCCATGGATATTTTCAATTAGCGTTGTCGGACCGCTTTACCACCAACTCTCCTAAAACCAATTGGTGGTAGGAAGGATTTCAATTAAGTCTTTTATGGCATTCGACATCGCACCCGCAAGTCTGTTTTTAGAGCGGCCGCAGGGAGTGGCATCGTGTAACCAAATCCATGGGGGGCACTCCGGGCCCAACAATCCCTCCCTCACGGTGACGCTTCCGCGACTCGAACCCATGACCTCCTGGCTCTGATACCACTTGTCGGACCGCTTTACCACCAACTCTCCTAAAACCAATTGGTGGTAGGAAGGGTTTCAATTAAGTCTTTTATGACATTCGACATCTCACCCGCAAGTCTGTTTTTAGAGCGGCCGCAGGGAGTGGCATCGTGTAACCAAATCCATGGGGCACTCCGGGCCCAACAAGCGTGCCCGCATCGGTATTAATTTCTCCCTTCCTCTGAATCAGCTGAATCACCTGATACAAATCACCTTCCAATTGAACCCTTTGCAAACCCAACTCCTTAGCAAAAGCTAGACTTTCACGAGCTGCCATCCCCTCGAGCACCAATGGGTCCATCAGGTTGTGAAAGTGAATAGCTCTCGCCGCCGTAAAAGACCCGTTAGAGTTCCTGATAACAATTCCCAAACCACTTGGTGAAGACTAGAAAATACTGATCAAATGTGAAAAACGTTCACTAAATAAGACGAAACCGACGATCTTTTATCGTCGCAGTCTTTAAGTGTACTTTCTCATGTCATGGACTTTTCAGCTTTGATATACTTTTTGGGTTTTCCTCGTTGGAAGAATGTGACGTGAAAATTGTGACAAGAAGCTTAAAAAGGTTAAATAATACCGATTTTTTTTGGCAAAAATTAATTTAGTCCAAACTCAATCTCAGACGATTCGGGAATTGGTCGAGTCACGCGTGGAAGAACTCGAAATGAGAGAGAAGGGATTTCTTTCTTTCCAACAGACACAGATTGAAGAAATGAAGTTTAAGCAGAAGCAATTGGACACAATGCGAATGTTGGCCGATGAACGAATTAAAGAGGCTAAGCTAAGAGAGGAAAGTGTCGATGAGCAACACGAGTCGTTGGAGGGGCTTTTGGAGAAGCTTGAGTCGGAGAAGGAAGAGCTGGAGCAGGTCCAGAAATCTATCGGCCAAAGATTCGAAGATATGGTATTGAAAGAGACGTACTTCGATGGCCGTTCTAGAGAACTTGATTCCATCCAAAATTGGATAGAGAGGCGTGCCAAAGAGCTTGACACGAAAGAAGAACAGGTTGATGACCGCGGTAACAAACTGGAGTTGGAAGAGGAGTTGATCCGGAAATTGAATGAAGAAAGTTGCAAGGAACTTGAATTGAAAAAGAGAGAACTTTGTTCTGCTCAAAAGTTAAATGAAGAACGATCTGCAGAACTTGATTCCAAAGAGAAGCACTGGATGCAGTTCAGAAGTACATCAATCAGTCCTTTAAGGATTTTCATTCGCAAAGCAAGCAACTCAAATTGGACCAAAAATTGTACAAGAAGCACAGTACCGAACTTGAATCGAAAGAGAAACAACTTGACGAACGGTTTAAAGAAGTTGAGTTAAAACAGAAACAAGTTGTCAGTAGTAGTGTGCATTCCTGTGTAAAGGCGGAGCAAGTGGAACATATGATGCCAGATGATGTGGCGAGAATTCAATTTGTTGTCACAATGGACGGAAGGAATTTGCAGTTGTTCCTAAATGAACGGTCTCTTGATGACGAGTCAATGGCTAGTGAAGTTTATAGAGCCCTTCAATTGTCATCGGATCCAGCAAAGCTAGTACTGGATGCAATGGAAGGGTTTTACCCTCCTCATCTCAAGAAGGGAGGTGTGGAGTCGGAAGAGGATGTAGTAAGGAGGAGTTGCATAGTTTTGCTAGAGCAGTTAATGAAGATCTCTCCTCTGATTAGACCTCGTGTGAAAGAAGGCGCGTTGAAACTTGCTGAAGAGTGGAAGGCAAAAATGAGAGCGGTGTCCAGTAACTACTTGGAGGTGCTGGGCTTCTTGCAGCTTTTAGCTTCCTACCAGTTGGCTTCTGCTTTTGATACTGATGAGCTATTCAAGCTTTTTGCTGTTGTTGCGGAGCATAATCAAGCACCTGACTTGTGTCGGGTCCTTGGTTTCACAGAGAAGGTTCCTGGTGAGTAGCTTCTCTTCGGTTTATGAACCATATGTCAAAGTTATTTTCTGATTATATTTTGAAATACGACATTTAATTGAGTAAGGCTGATGCAGACTTATGAGCACTGCAAGTTTGGTTGTTCCTAATAGTTTATCCTGTTTTGTCGAATTGGGGCTTGATTGATCATAGAAATACTATTATATAACTACTTTTATCTGGTCAAACCCAAATTTTACAGGAAAGTTGATTCTTGCTTTTAATTTAAACCAAAGTTATGCATGTCAGTGAAAATTGTGGTTTCGATATGGGTCTTAACTAGTACGACATGCTTAAGGAGTTTTTTTTTAATAAAAAATATGCTTAAGTTCAACCATGCCAGTTTCTGGTGTCATTGTAGTTGTATCTGTTCTCGAAATTTCTGGGTATTGGTTAGCTGTAGCAGCAGTTTTATGCATTTAGTTTATTTTCTGACCTATCATTATTGTTAGTGTTTCGCTTGATGAGTACTATATTATTGATCTTCCTTCCCTATCTCTGATGGGTTTGATTTTGTGCTTCATCTATTTGTATCCTCTTGTCCAATTTGGTCATCTATTATGAAGCACCAGCACACATGGAGGGTGGTTGTATCCGTGTTGGGCTCGCCGGGACATGCCAAAATACTTATGGGGCATGCCTGAGAAATGGGCGAAAATGGATGACACACATGGGGACACCAGGGAAAATGGATGTCACACAGGGACACGACAGGGAGACTTTTGTGAATTTTTTAAAATTTTCCGGGGTACATATTTATCTGTTAAATGGCGTTGTATATGTATATATGCATTCACCATCAGTCAATAACACATTCAAAGGAGCCCTAACCCAAGATTTAGGAATGAATTACTAAAAAAATAGGAGTATAAAATTTGCTAAGTTCCGGGTTTGTGAACTACATTGTCCTGTGTCTTTGCTACATAGTTATGGTTATATTCTAGCATTTTGTGTCTTTAGCCTCCTCTGAAACAGCTTGACGAAATCCTACAATTTCTCGCTTATGTGTTACAGATCTCATTGAAAATTTTGTGAAGGAAAATCAAGAACTTGTGGCTGTTAGACTTAGTTTTGGTTTTGGGCTTTGTGATAAGTTCCCACCAGTACCCCTCTTGAAAAAGAACTTGAAGCGCGCCCAGAAGGTTTCCAAGAAACAAAGTAATATGAGAGAAGAATCTAGAGAAGCACAAGTATGTGCTTCTTGTTTTTTAATGTAAACATTATGTAAATTCACTCTAGATGCCACCATTTGAATGTGTAATCTAACTTCTCATTGCAGGATAGGGTAATAGATGAAAGAGTAGCTTCTATTAGAGCTCTTATCAAATTCATTGTTGATCACAACCTTGAATCCCAGTTCTCTTGCAAAGGCATTGAACAAAGCATCAAACACTTTTTAAAACGGAAGGGAAGTAACAAGCGGATTAGAGCGTGTCTCATCAAGGCTCAAGCACCAGCTTACAATGCTAATAAAGATAGGTCATCCACCATTGCCCTGGTGCACCCTAGAGCTTCTGCCTCCAAGCTCGACCCTACCACCCATACTATGCCCTTCAATCTTGCCAACATGGATGGAAAGAATTTGCAACTTTTCTTGAATGAACATTTGGAAGAGCATGAATGGATACACAAGGAAATTTATGATGCTCTCCAAATGTCGTCTGACTCAGGAAAGCTTGTTCTAGATGCAATTCAAGGGTTTTATCCTCCACATTCAGAGAAGGGAGGCATAGATATTGAAGCCAGCGTGATAAGAAAGAGTTGCATTTTCTTGTTGGAGATATTAATGGGACTGTCACAGCAGATTAAACCTCAAGTGAAAGAAGCAGCGATGAAACTTGCAGTTGATTGGAAAACAAAAGCAGTTGTCGATACAAAAGAGTCAGTGGCAATATTGGGTTTTTTGCTACTTGTAGGTACCTATGGATTGGCCCCCGCCTTTAATGCAGATGAGCTTCGTAATCTTTTTCAGACTGTTGCAGAGAATAGATTAGCTCCTCAATTATCTCAAGCCCTTGGTTTCTTGGATATTCCTGGTAAGTGGATCGAAAATCAGGCTTCATATTAGCTCTCTCCTATTTATCTGTACACCTGTTCACATAGGGGTCTCTCATCGCTGTATGTTCCCTTTTGAATGTTAGATTTTTCCTCCTAATGTTTCTATTATTTGAACCATATTCTTCTTAATGATTTCTGCATGTTTCTTTAATGCACAGTTAGGTTTTCCTTAATATTTTGCACCTGTTTTGGCTAGACATCTCTTTTATTGTAAACGTCCCCACTTGTAAGACATTTCCTTTCATGATCGCTGCTTATATATGTATGTGTGTATATATATATATATATATATATATATATATATATATACATATCCATTCTATATTACCATAAATGCACATGGCTCCGGTATTGAAGAACAAGAACGAGAACGAGAACGAGAACTTTGTATGCCACATGTCTTATATTCTCGTGCAAAGGGGATAGAATAGATATGGAAGATACTTTCAAAGCGATAGAGGGATGTCTATCCAATTGAAGAATATTTAAAATTTGGGTAAATTTTGCTAACACCTTGAGGTTTGCATTATGTCCATATTCCCCTTCCAGGTAAGAAAACTGATTTTTCCCTCCCAAAGGTTTGCATTAGCATTAGTTGACCGTTTGTTGACCGTAAGTTAACAAGCAAATTCATCCCTAAAACTTATATAATAGCAAATATACCTCAATAACTTTTTGTTAAAAAATTGAAAATACTAACATATGTACTCTTCTCTTCTTCTCTTTTATTCTTCTCAACATCAACTTCACAATAGTCATCAATCAATAAAGTAGTATTCATTACATTATCTTTTTAAGTTATCATTGTTTACCGCAATTTATAGATTAAAATATTTATTTTTGTCCATCGGCATTCAAAGTTAATTTTGAACTGTATTTACTTTTTTATTTGTAATGAAATTTTGTGTATAAATGTTATAGCTTGACCTTGAAATTATATTGGAGGGAATACAACTCAGATGTAAACATGATAAAATTGCATGTTTTGAACAAATTAAATTGCTTCAAAATTTAACTCCAATGTTTTGTTCTATCATACTAGTATGCAAGTAATTTAATTTGTTAGCAAAATTCTATATCCAAATACTTCACCAAAAATTAATAGAATAGTTAAAGTGACAAAAGCTTTAAACATAGATATAGCAAATTATAGGGGTAGAAATTTGCATAGCATAATTTATTTTATAGGATGTATAGGAGCAAAAACAATTTGCATTTCTCCAATTAAATCATTTTTTGGGTTAAGATATCATGATTATACTTCATCAACAGCAAAAAATAAACATGCTAAGATTCTTTGTCGATGTACATGAGAAAAAATGTAAAGATTTATTTATTTATGCTAATTTATTTTATGAGATGATGGATGACTACGAAGGGCATTAAAGCTGATGTCAGGACAGATCTAAGAAAAATAAGGAGGAGAAAATTATAATATTATTGAAATGCTAATGCAAACCTCATTTAACCTTAATACTATTTTTTAATTTCCATAATTACCATCTCAGACCAAATGACCAATTTTTCCATGTGTTTTGCCAATGCTCCACTCCTGAGATTTTTAGCTTGTAACATTTGTTATATTGGAACAACTATGATACAAGGACTCAGGTTCTCGTTTATGCTGGTGTCTCTGTGTTGATTATTAGAACTTTTATCTTAAGGGCACGAGCAAAGTGTTTATATCCCTTTAGATGTGCAATGTCATTTGCTTGAATTATGTCCAAAAAAGGACTTGTGTGTTTGCCTACTTGTTTTTTTCTACCCCTCTCACAATTTGCATTTAGTGTCAATGCATTTGTAGGGGGTGTCTGAGGAATAGAAGTTTGTAGCAAGTAGGCACTTCAGACCGAAAGATGAAATTCGTAGGGAATTCGACATATTGTGGAGAATGTACTTTTTCTAGGAATTAGATGACGGCATTCTTTCTCTAAATTTTTTTGGGGGTGGGACCATATAGTTTCATTTGAAAAGGAAAGTTCACTATATAGAAGGTTCACGGCAAGGAAACAAAAAAAGGAAAAGTATGGCATGAGATTTGCCTGTGAATGTTTTAATCTCCATCTAATGCAACGCCGGAAAGAGCAATTATTTGTTCTTATTCTTCACAGTTTCTGGTCCCTTTTTTGGTTTCATCTCTCTCTCTCTCTAGAGGCTATATTTGGTTTCACTCCATCTCTAGGTGTATGGCTTTTTTTTTTTTTTGCAAGTAAACAGTTTTTCAGAAATAAAAGAGAAGTATATAAATACAAGAGGCATAGCTCAGGTAGATACAAAAACCACCTAAATATCTACCTCAATAACATAACTCCTAAGAGAATAATGTATAGGTGTCTCTAGCTCAGTTAAATAGGTGTCTCTCCCATACCTGAGCTAGTAATGGTCTAAAAACCTCAAACCTCCAAAACAATTGGGAGTTCCAAAAATGCCAGTTGATTACCAAAATAAAGGCTCGAAAAAAAGAGCACCATACCCTCTCAAAAGAAGATAGCAACTGTCCCGGATGGCCAGGACCAAAACACATCGGGACAGGACCAAAACACACTCAAAGCCTGTGCCGAAACTAGAGAAGGCTAAGAAAAGCTGCATCCGCAATCTCCAATAGCAGAACCTTGCCGACAAAGCACAATCATTTTTGGGCGCCTGGGAGTGGGCTTTCTCCATTTTTTTTTTTGCATACATTGATCGACTTATTGTGATACTGAAATGTTGATGCCTGTCGTAAGTTTTCGCTAACTTTGTTTTCACGTTAGGGGGTTTAACCCTCTCTTACAAGTTGGTCTATTTTCCACTCACAATCTTTTGTTTCCTATTTAACATGGAAGTTCAATGTGTATAGATATCCTTACATAATTGCAATGTGGATTTTGAAGCCTATAACTTAGGTGCTAACAGCTTTATGATCAGTGTTGTATTCGACTTTTCAGTCAATAACGTCCTTTGTTGAGAAACTATGATTCTTTTATTGGGTTGCTAAGACATTTCTTGGGCTATTAGTTTTTCATGCATCAATTGATTAATTTTGCTTAGTTCTTGATCTCTTCAGTGAACAACCTCCTTCATTTCCAAGAGAAGATCAACGAATCTGCCTCAGAAAATCTGCAATTGAACAGCATCGTACCTTCTTCATCTCTGGGCCCTTCACATTCAATGCAGGGTGCAGTTCCGCAACAGAAACCAACTCAATGTCAGGGATCCTATAACGTGGAACCTGAAAAAAATACTGGTGGTTTTCCGCCTTCCTATAAGGGATCCCAGGGAAATTTTAGCAACAGAACAGTGGCATCAAAACCAGTTTTCAAAACGGGAAACACTGCTGAGGTTGGTGGAGGTTCTACAACCAAAGTGAAAGAAGATGGGCTGGCAAATAATGAAGGCGGGAAGGAAGGGGTTGGATCAGCAAAGGTTGATGCAGTGAAGCTCGGGGAGTCAGTAACTTCCGCTACCACAAACAGGAAAAGAAGGCGGAAATTGGTTGTGGAATCTAGTGAAATTTCTAATACTGCCACTGTTGCTGACACAAAAGAGGTGATCATTCAAGAAATTGGTGGTAATCCTGCTGGGCCAAATTTTGAAGTCAATGGGGTTAACCGTCCTCCGAGGTCTTTTTGCAAAAGGCTACGTGTTTCGTATAATGAAAGTTTAGGTGGTGGAGATGATGTGAGCCCTCTAGGGGGGAATGCGTTATCAGGAGATAATAAAGAAGAGTTGAAAAAAGAAAGTTTCGACAATGGGGTATCTAGAACGGATAAGGCAACTGGCTTTGTGGCTGTAGATAGAGATAAAGAAGGTATCAACCAAAGACGAGTTAATGCTGAAGGAAGCTTGCCAAACAGAAGTGGTGAGGTAAATGGAGAAGCAGCTGTCATGGGTGACTGCGATGCTGGAACATCTGGAGTCAAAGGTAATGATTCTCAATCAGATTCTAGTCATGAACCAGATCTTGTGTTTTACGAGGTCCTTGTCCGTGCTTCGGAGTTCAATGATTTTGGCAAGGGTAGAGAGGAAAATTGTTTTGCTGTTGATCAGCTCTGGGTTTGTTATGATAAAACAGATGGCATGCCAAGATTCTATTGCCGAATCAGTAAAGTATTTTCACCTGGATTTAGGTTACGGATTACTTGGCTAGATCCTCGTCCAGAGGACCAAGATGAGATTAATTGGTTCAATGGAGATTTGCCCGTAGCTTGTGGCAAATTTACTCATGGGAAAACGGTAGAAACTATCGATCCTCTTATGTTTTCTCATCAGGTCCATTTTGATAGAGGAAGTGGTAGATGTTCTTATATGATATATCCTAGAAAGGGTGAAACTTGGGCTCTATTCAAGGACTGGGATATTAACTGGAGTTTTGACCCTGAAAATCATAGAAAGTACCAGTTTGAAATTGTGGAGGTTATTTCTGATTTTGTTAGGGATGATGGTATAAGGGTTGCTTATTTGGATAAAGTGGAAAGCTTTGTTAGTGTGTTTCAACTAACCACAAGGGAAGGAATGTTTTCGTTTCTGATACCGCCTACTGAGTTACTTAGGTTTTCCCATCAAGTACCCTCGTTTAAATTAGTGGGCACGGAAAGAGATGGTATCCTTGAAGGATCTTTTGAACTCGATCCTGCTTCTCTGGCTGATGAGCCTGGCGATGTGAAAATGCAACCTGAAGGTTTGTGCAACGACCCGTAATTTTTTCCTCTTTGTAAATTCGTGATTTATGACATATTTTGAGGTACCATGTATCTGAAAGGTCAACATTGTGACTTAGTTGCCAGAAGGGCTGTTTTGACTTTAAATGTAAAAATACTTTACTTTTGGGTTGGCGCATTGAACCGTTCCGTTCTTTCTTGAGATCTTTCTAGTCCCCACCATTTTTTCCGAATGGGGGTACTTCCTTACTCACATGTAATGTTTTAAGTTTTACCTTTAAGTAAGTAGTGTTTGCATGTGTAGTGCTGTCTGGGTGTTGTACAATCCAGAACCTCTTGGTATCGATACCATGTTTTCAAGATATCGATACCCAGACTTTCTGTTGAGCCAGACACTTCAGTGTGTCGATACTATGTTTTGAAGGTATCGATACCCATGCGTTCTGAGCAGATTTTATAAGATCGAGTGGGGCTTTTCACTTCATTTCATCACACTCACTCTTCTCTCCTCAACCTTCTTTTTTTTCCTCTACCTTCTCTCTAGAATTCTCCATGATTCCTTGAAGATTTAACCTCCTTTCAAGCCAAATCGCCTTCTCCTCCCAAGGGCTTTCTCATCTCTCCATTGAATTTACTTGGAGCTTGAGTTTGAAAATCTAGGGTTTTGTGCAATACCCATTCTAGGTAGGGATTTCTCTCCTCTCTCCACATATCTATGTGGTTAGATCACCAATCCTTGATTTCTACTCCTAATGTTCATTGATTTTGAATGTATTATGAAAAATCTAGATTTTTTCCAAGAATTGTGATATTGGACAAAATCTCTAGACGAGAGTTGAATGTTATTTATCCTCATTGATCTTTGATTTAGTATATATATTTTTTTGTAAATAGAGAACATTTTATTAATCCAACTATGATATCGCCATTACATGGGGAAAGGCAACGGCGACAAACGAAGACCTTAAGGGAAGCTAATTTGCCATGCCTTAGCTTCAGCCTACAGAACGGAACACAGTGGCACCTGACAAACACAAAAAGCACACTGATATGTTATCACAAAAAACAGAAACTGTGCTATCACCGGTAGATAAGGAGGCCAACAATGGTCAAAGGGCGCCGATGACCAGCGATGGCCAAGAAAATGACAAAGAGCAGAGCATAGTGTGACAATGTGTTTGCGGAAAAACCAAAAAACAACAAGAACATAAATAAACCAAACCAAACCAAGTGCATCTTAAAGCAACCACCATTGTCAAATGCCTCGAGCTACGAGCATCAAAAGGAGAAACCCACAACCGATAAACTGCCACCAGCAATGCAACACCACAACCAAACAAGCCAGAGAAAACAGATCACCATAAACAGAAAATCAAACCATTCAAGTGAGCAAACTCCTACAATAACAAGTGCCTAGCTTCCATCGTAAGTAGAAAATGGAGAATCCGAAATCGCAACAACCAAAGCTTGAGTTTTTTGCAAAACTATGGGGACTCACGTTTGATTTAGTTGATTGGTAGAGAAAATACATGTTTTTCATTGAAGCTAGGGTTTATGGCTTGAACCTATTTTGGGGATTTTGTAATATTTTTACTTATACATTGAATTGCTTTCATTAATAATAGAATTGAGACATTGGTACATGCATTTAAGTTGTGGATTGTTGTTGACACTCGTTGGGCTAAACCACGAGGAAATTGTGGTAAGGTTTTCAAGTAAAGTGTTGTGTTGAGGTGATTTAAATGTTTTGAAAATGAAGTGTAATTCCGAAAACATGGTTGAGGAATTTGATCCAATTATGATTGCTCTTGAGCATTTTGATGCTTAGCCTTTGGCCAAAGGGCGACGCATTCCTAAAGTCGCGAAAAATTACTAGTCGATCACCGACGGGTGATGCCCTAGGAACGGCATTCAACATGTTATTTGAGAGTTTCAGTCATTGAGAGAGAGAGAGAGAGAGAGAGAGAGAGAGAGAGAGAGAGAGAGGATTTGAATGAAATGGACTTTTACAATTAATCTCATACATTATTATAGGTTCACACACTTGCACAGTACACCACACACACATTATTATAGGTTCACACACTTGCACAGTACACCACACACACACATATATTGAGTTTGTGTTATAGATTTCTCTACTAGACAAGTGTATGCTCAACTGTCTCATTTTTCAGGTACAAGGCCACAATAATGAATTGGAGTGCATACATGTTATTTTGAGAGTTTATTGAAGACTAGAGAGAGCTCCCATTAATTATGTAAAGTGTTTTGATTTCTTGATGATGTAGTAACTTGGACTTACCATATTTTAACAATGTAAAACTTGTAGTAATTTCTCTCTCTTTTGATTAATCGGTTTGTAATAACTTAACTAAATTTGATTTTGTGATCATGTGATGAATGTTTGTATTTCACTTGTGGGTATTAATCAGAAGCCTGTGCTATTTTGTTACTATGAAATATATGGAAATTATATTGAAAATCCAGGGCGTGACAGTTTGGATGGTAACTCCTATGATGGTTCAAATCATAAATCTTCAGAAAAGGGTCTGAAAACCATGAAGAGTGCTGAGAAGTTTAACAATCCAGAGAAGCCTGTCGGTTCTCATGGGGAAGAATGATTTTGACAAGGAGACATTTAAAATTGGAGATCCCTGATGGAGTTAAACAACAAAGATAAGAAGCAAAACGAAATGAATTATAGTCCATGCACAACTAACGAGCTACCAAGGATTTACATGGGGCTAAAGATAAGATAGATGATGTTCTTACGCCGTCGAAAGGAAGCACTTCGTCGTCTCAAGGTGGTGAGAAAACAAATCTACTCATGAACTGCGCAAGTCCCCTCAGTTTTGCAAAAAAAACTCAAGCTTTTATCAGTCTTTTTCTCCAGGTGGCCAAATCTTAGAGGAGTTTCACAACAGAGGGTGAGAAATAGGTAGGTAAGTTTGAGACTGGTCAGATATGGGCTCTATATGACAATGAGGGAATGCCTAAGATTTATGCAGGTAAAGAACTGTGTATCTAATCCATTCTGGTTGCATGTGGCTATGCTTGAATCATGCACTGTATCTAAACATGCTGTGTGTTGTGGGACGTTCAAACTTCAAACTTGAAAAGCCATGGTCTTCTCCCTGATGGTTTTTCGCATATGTTAGCAGCAGAGTCCATTGGTAAGAACTGGTTTAAAATCTTTCCCAGGTTTTGGTAGATTTGTGCATTGTACTAGGATTATGATAAAATTTCTTGTTTGGACCTAAAAAAGGGCAAGTATGAAATAGTCCAAGTCTTTGAAGATAATGAGCGCTGCATCAAAGTCACACCTTTGGCTCGTCGGAAGGGTTTCATGTCTATTTTGGGGGCTCCAAGAAGATACTTGACTGGTGTAATGAAGATACCCTAAGTTGAGTTAGCAAGATTCTCTCACCAGATCCCTGCTTTTAAGCTCACAGAGGAGAAGGATGGCCTCCTGAGAGACTGTTGGGAGCTTGATCCTGCAGCAATACCAGGTACTCTTTTTCTTTGTTTACTCTCAAAAAGAAATTTCTTTTGTGTGGATAAGCTGAAGGATTGTACGACATGGGACCAACCCACTCATGATAGAATGGTATTCGCGACGTTAGATCTTGCAGAAGCTTGTATGATGACTTTTATTTTTAATTTCATTTTGGAACTTTTACCCATTGACCATAACTCTCATTGTCTTTGTTTCAGATTTCTGTGCTTGATTTATAGTGGAAATGACCCCTCAGTCGACAAATGTCTAGCACTAAAATGACCATCTGTTTTTACTCCATCAAATGTCTGGCACTAAAATTTTTCACAAGCTAGTTCCCAAAATCAATGGTTTATTGAATTCTATCATTGACTTCAGGGCCAAGTTGCACTCATATTGTCACCAAAAACACATGAGCCGGTTGCTTGCTCTCCATCATATTGTGCACTGTATTTATTAGGATTGATCCATGGCCAGTTCCTGGTAGTAGTTGGAGCAAACTGAGATTCAAGATATTAATTGCCCGTGCTTCATTTCATTAATGAATCCAACCACCCAATTGTATAACGAAACATTACAGGTTTGGACACATGTCTTCTGTTAATTGGCTGTTGTTACGATTACCCAGATGCAAATCTACCCATAAATACCATGTAACTTCCATGTATAGATGAGAGCTCCGATTTAAGTCTTAGCTAAAAAATGGAAGGTGGTTGTTCCTCCCAAGGTCCTACCTCCAAAAGGTACTTATGTTCGAGAAATTTTTCAGTGTCTAGCGAGTATTACGTGACAGTATCTAGCGCATATCTCAGTCGTCCAAAAATGTGTTGGACGGTCTATATTTTAAATAAACTCTTTAGAATCTGAACCATTGATTACTGAGATGGACGGTTGAGATGGAGTGCTACGGGTACCACGTCGGACACCGCCGACTGAAAAATTTCTCCTTATGTTGTCCATTAATCATCTAGCGTTCCGGTGGCTAGCTACCTTCACCTCATTGTTAATTGTTTAGATTTATAATTACAGAATTGAAAAGATCAGAATACTGTATATGTAATTTGGTAACTATTTTTATTTGCATAGCACTTACCTTACCGAGATTTGACAATTTGGCAGGTTAGAAGGCAAAGTGGCCATCATCACTGGCGGCGCAAGCGGTATTGGAGAGACAACCGCCAGGCTCTTCGCTCGAAACGGTGCCAAGATTATCATCGCCGATGTCCAAGACGACCTTGGATGGGCCGTTTGCAAGGACATCGGCACTGATGAAAATGTCATCTATGTCCATTGCGACGTAACTAGTGACACTGATGTTAAAAATGTAGTTGACACTGCCATGTTGAAGTATGGAAAACTCGACATAATGTACAATAACGCCGGTATACCTGGAAAATTGGATTTCACAATCCAAGGCTTGGATTACGAAGACCTAAAAAAGGTTTTCGACGTGAATGTCTACGGCGCTTTCTTGGGGGCCAAACACGCAGCTAGTGCTATGATTCCGGCGAAGAGAGGTGTCATTCTCTTTACCTCGAGCCTTGCGACGGTGCTTGCGGCCACCTCGCCGCACTCCTACACGGCGTCAAAGTACGCCGTGGTGGGGCTCACCAAGAATTTATGTGTGGAGTTAGGGCAGCATGGGATAAGGGTAAATTGTATTTCCCCTGGGGCACTTCCCACCCCATTGCTAAGTAATGCATTTGGAATGGAGAAAAGTGCTTTTGAAGGGCTGCTTTGTGAGGCGGCGAATTTAAAAGGTGTGGTGCCGACGGCGGAGGACGTGGCGGAGGCGGCCTTGTTTCTGGGAAGCGATGATTCAAAGTACTTGAGCGGGGTTAACCTTGTGGTCGATGGAGGTTATAGCACCACCAATCAGAATTTCACTAATTTGCTACTCAAAAGCAAATTAAATGTCTTGAATTGAATTGAATTTTGTAGTACCTCAATAATCCCTTACCAGATCTGTTTTAATTTGGTTGGGTTTTTTTTTTTTAATTTTTTTAGTTTTTTTTTTTTTCTGAATGTTGGTGTTGTCTGGGTTTTCTTGTTCATCAAATTGTTGTTTCAATAGTCACATGTTGACAATGCATAATTTGGAGAAGTTGTAATTTGATGTTACACTCAAGCCATTGCATTAGACTTTAAGTGTGAAGAATTTAAGCATGATTTATATTTTTACATTGTTATTATGCTAAATTCCACGGAAACCATCTATGTTCGCTTTCCACAGAGACCCTCTCTTTTAAAATACCCAAATGCCCCTTCATCTATGAACATTAACCAATTGGAACCCTTCTATTAAAATTCTGTTAAGTGATGTTGGGTTTATATATTGTTAGTATGAAAATATCCTTGTTCATTACATCTCTCTCTCTGATATTATTATTTTACCATGTTGGTTGATTTGTTATAGTAAACATGCTTTATTTTTTCACTACTACGGTGATTTAACATATTAATCGTGGTTCATCTGGATATATAAAAATGAAAGGTTGAATCCCTATGTATACTGTCAGTACTTTAGAAGGATATTATGAAAAAATCATGTCGAATGATGGTGGTAAATTTAGTCGGATCCAGGGGTCCTAGAAATCAGGCCCTACAATCACCCTGAAAATCACTCCAAAATGATGCCGTTTTGGAGTCCAAAAGGCACAACCAAAAAAATCACTCAAAACTACATCGTTTTGAGCCCTTTTTTTTAGCACTAACTTGGTAAAATCGAGCCCGACCGGGCTAATTTTTTATGAGCTCAAACGTGCTTCGGGTCTTGAGGCTAAATTGACACCCCTACCAAGTGGCGGCTCCAGAAATTCTTGCGAGGATGTTCAGAAATTCTATTACAGTCCTCGAGAAACCATAACTATACATACACACAAAACAAAAAAACTACTCCTACTAATATCAACAAATGCCACCAAATAAGGTGCTTCCCGATAAAGATAAGAAAAATCGTGTAATTTTCGGATCAAAAAATAGAGTAAGTACATGATTTTTTTTTTTTTTTTGTACCAAATGAAGGAACTAATCGAAATCTTTAATTTTGTGCGAAGAAACTCAAAATTATACGGAAGTAATTTATTTTTTAATTCAAAAAATACACATTTTTTTTTCGTAGGGAAGTACTGTAACGGGGTTAACTTCCTCGGCCGTTAAAAAAAAATCCACGGAATATCAATCAATATGAAGAGGGCAACGAAAGAGGTTAAAAAAAAAGGCAGGAACAATCGTTAAGCAATACCTGGTGGGAGATGATGATTCCGGCAGTTCAGTATTTGACTCTGACTATGAATGATCAGCGAGATCAGTCAAGGATGTAGGAAGATGAGCCATGGATGCAGATTTCTCCAAGGAACGCCCTCTCTTTTGAACGATTGAAAGCCCTAATTCTTTTGTTGGGCGCAAAAGGCTGAAAGCCATATTTCTTTTGTTCTCCTTGGGCCCAAAACGATGTGGTTTTGAGTGGTTTATTTGTTGTGTCTTTTGGACCCCAAAATGATGTCGTTTTGGGGTGATTTTCAGGGTGATTTGTAGAGCTTGATTTGTAGTACCCCGGATCCAATTTAGTCATGGTTAATTTGTTTATTATGTTATGTGATTCGCACAGTGAATAACTGCATGTTTCAATTGTTTATATCTTTAAATCTATAAAGTTTTTTACAAATTCAAAATTTTGTTTAATAGAACTCATCAAGGACTAATGAGAATATATAACATTATACATTTAAAAACAAAAAATAAAACTTTCTGAGGTATCGTGAATAGTGAAAGTGGACAAGAAATTCGGGACCGAGGAGTACTCCATTCGTCCCATTTTTTATAGTCCCTCATTTTGAGATACTCCATCTGATCCAAATTTTTGTCCACTTTCACTATTCACGACACCTCAAAAAGTTGTTTATATTTTCAAATTTAGATTGTTATATATATTCAATATAAATCTCGTTTGATAGTTCTCGATGAATTTTAATAAACAAAGTTTTCAAAATTATAAAAAATACTCCCTCTGTTCCATAATGTTTGTCCGGCACGGAGTCCAAGGATTCAAAAAAAATGAGTTCTTTGTCAAAAAAAATTAATTTTTTTGACAAAAAATAATAGAACAAACATTCATCTATTAATTTGTGCAAAAAAAATTATTTTTTTCGTAGAACAAAGTCTATTTTTTTTAGTCCTTCGACTCCGTGCCGGACAAACATTATGGAATGGAGGGAGTATTATAGATTGAAAAATATAGACATGTGGAAACATCCAACTCAAAACCAATTGACCATGAGTGGAGAGATCTCAGCATATATTAAGTGATCACTCATTCCTCTTCTAAGCAATGTGGGACAATATTTCTTAACATCCCCCCTCACGTGCAGCTGCATTTGTGGTCTGTCATGTGTGACCACTTTTTGGATCCTATTATCGTGCAGCCTTTTTTGCTGGTCTGTCGTGGGGTGTGGATTGTGATTTTTTTTTTTTTAAATGTGGAGTGGAATGGGCTCTGCTCTGATACCATGTGAAAACTTTATATCCAACTCAAAACCAATTGACAATGAGTGGAGAGAAATAATTACAACTTTATATCCAACTCAAAACCAATTGGAAACTTTATATCTTGCTACTGGACTCCCAATAAGTACAAAAAATAAATACACTTTTTACACTTTTCGATACATTTACAGTTACTTTTATACATTTTTCATAAACACTTCTTAAATCTTAATATAAGTCTACTGGGCCTATTTTAGCATTTTCCATAAAAAAGAAGTTCATTAAAAACGAATATTATACTAAATGACTATCTTATAATTTTCTTCCAACTCCGATCAATATTTTAATATTTCTGACTTATCTTGTTGAAAAAAATGATAAACACAAAAAAAGTATGCAAAAGTAAGTAATAGGAGTATCCGAAAAAATATATAAGAGCACTAATTAATGAATACTATGCAATTTACTCTGTATGAAATTGTGTGTTGTCACATGTTTTTCTTTGCTGTTTATTTCATAATTCCTCCCGTGCTAGGGGTGTGGTCCTCATACTTGTGTCACATGATATAAAGCAATGACGCCAATACAGTGGCAGCTCCAGAAATTTTGAACAAGGTGTTCAATATTTACTTTAACTGTACTAACTAGTACTAGATATACATACAAAAAATTTATATATTAGTGTGAATAATGAAGCCAAATATTATGAAAATACATAAGATGTCTCAAATTTTCTTGGCGAATTCTATGTTATTGGGTTAAGTAAAATTAAATCGGGGCATAAATACACTAATATTTATTGTAGAAATTTGTGTGCCCAATAGGTTCGACATTTATTTTTTATAGAGAAAGTTAATTATTGCTCAGAGACAAAGTCATAGGACGATATCAATACAATAGATACTTTTTTCTTTCTTGATTTTTCTAATTTTTGTTGTAAAGAGTGCATTTTGAACTGGAATTACCAGGATTGGCGAGTGTTCATGGTATAAATGTTTAAACAAAACCCGATATAAATTTATCACATACAATAGAGAATATAAAAGGCTTTAGAGTATTCATTGACCATCTAGACAAGATTTATACTTTAGTTGGTTGTTTACATAAAATTGATTTGTAGGCTGATTTGTTGAGCTATGTGTTCAAATATTTTTGAGTAGGGTGTTCAAATATTTGTAAGTAGGGTGTTCAACAACGGTTATATTAAACTAAAACTAAATTTTTTACATGTGTTTCTAAACACAATTTTTTCTTGAGGGTATTCAAGTGATCACCCTTTAATAAGGGTGGAGCTGCCTATGCGCCAATAGATACACACAGATGGTCGATACTCATAGAAGGTCTCATATTGAAAGATCGGGTCAAGCATTTACATCATCTGATTGGGATGGATTTTTGCAATGTAACTCGAAAAAATATTTTAAAAATTAATAAATGACTCTGATTATTTGTGTGAAATTTCGAAGTGGGTTCCACAAAGTGATTTGTGCTAACTATGTATACAGATCCGCTATGCAAAGATTATTATGCATGGATGGGTATGCGGAGCACCTTCAGAATCCCATACCAATAATCCAAATAGTTCAATTCGACAATTATAAGTTCTTGATCTAATTTGTCACTTTTTTCATTCAAATTTCATCATCTTGAATATTAGAATCTTATGATTATTATAAATGTTTATGCTCTTAGTCCGAAGATGATTTATACATAAATACATTTAATGTTACGGTTAATTGTTCCAGAGTCCAGAAATGGGACTTATTGGGCCATTTAGTCCATGCTAAAGTTTTACAAGGTCTAAGGTCCATGAATTTTTTTTTCTTTTTTTTAGGATTTAGACACTTTCAAAGGGTACCCTAGGATTTAGGGTGCACTTTCCTATTATATGGTTTTAGTGATTTAGGCACTTTCATAGGGTATCCTAAGATTTAGGCACTTTCATAGGGTACCCTAGGATTTAGGCACATTCATAGGGATAGGGTACCCCTAGGGTTTTAGGCACTTTCATAGGGATAGGGTACCCTAAGGTTTTAGGCACTTTCATAGGGTACCATAGGGTTTAGGTTTTAGGGTGCACCTTCCTATTATAGGGTTCTAGTGGTTTAGGAACTTTCATAGGGTACCCTAGGATTTTAGGCACTTTCATAGGGTACCCTAGGATTTTATGCACTTTCATAGGGTACAAACTTTTTTCTTTTTGGTAAGGTAAAAAAATAAGATGCTTGTGTGAGGACTAGATAGGTTATAAATTTGTTTGGTGAATTAATGGGGTTACAAATCCTTTGCCAAGGACTTTTGAACAAGTCTCCCATGACTTTGATCCATCATAAAGTGAAATCCTATTTAGGGTCAATAGTCTTGGTGAGTTAAGTCACGACATTATATGCATAATATACGTAGATATTAATATTAATTATTAATGGAATTCACGTCTCTGTAGGAAATAATGATACCCCCTTGAGTAACCTTATAAGTTTAGGTTATGTCAAACCCTGCAGGTGCATAATTGTATCCGATATATCGAATAAGTTAAATGGAAAGCCTCAAGGTATTTTAATAGATATTAATTAAATGTAATTATTAGTAATTTAATTTAATCAACGGGTATATGTAATTTTAATGTGGGGAGATTAATAAGTATTTAATAGTGTGGAGCTCGAAATATAATTGAGATAAGGACAGTAGTGCAATTATAGTTCTTTAGTGGTGTAAATTATAATTTGTGAAATAAGATATAGAATCCTGGTAGGATTATGATTTCTCATTTACACAAGGAGCCCATATTTATTTCTCCTGAGGTCCCTGCCCTAGCCCTATAAATATACTGTCTTATTCTCCAGGTCTCGCAAGTTTTTTTAGAGAACAAAAAGTCGGCTGTGAGAGAGAAAAAAAAAACAACAGATCTCGTTAAAGTCCACAATCGAGTACGAGAATCGAACTACTAGGGAATAGGGCAGACGATCGTAAGGTACGCTACGATCGAGCGGAGTTCACCGAGTGTAGTAATCGGTTTCAATCAAAAAGAACCAGTCCATCGTGCTTTTGTGTCTACGGAGGAGAGGTAAACTCTAATTCCACCTTGTTGGGGGTTTTTTTTTTTTGGTCTAATCTGTACGCATTATTACTAGGTTATGGGATTCATTTCCCAATCGGGTGCACACAAGCAATTGAACGCATGTCTATCCATTTAAGTACTTCTACTAAGAGCACTCCAATGGAGATGTAAAAGGTTCTATACCTATAGTACTCCTAGCATCAATAAAAAAACAAGAGTTCTAATGAGTCAGATCTGATTGTAAAATAGAACAAATGGAAAAGTAGTTCCAAATACCTCGCTACTCCAACTAATTTCCAACTGAAATATGCCTAAAATGTTTACGTGACTTCGCCAGATCCGTTGCCGTATTTTGGAAAACTTGCCGGAATCTGAAAACTCACCGGAATCTAGAAACATCACCGGGAAACAGTCATCGTGGGTTTCATCATGTGGATGATACGTCACCTACCTCAGACCCTCCAGCTGGCACAATCTCATTGGGTGAGGGTTCAAGTGCGGAATAGAGTTGGCGCGCGTAGCTGTGGTTCAAGTCGTTACAGCTGGGATTCAAAGTCGTTACAGTTGGTTACATGTAACCGACTGCCCTGCATTCTTGGCACGTGCTT